>JAHBCN010001554.1:113654-138224 GCA_019359885.1 Listronotus oregonensis
GATAAAATCTGTAAACATGCTAAACGGGGAACGGATTTTCAAAATATCATTTTTAAAAAATCCTCAAAAACGGAAAGATTTTTGTCTCCTCCTAAGTTAGACGAGGACGAGATAACAATCGAAATGATTGTTATGATACTTAGCCCCCTAAAATTGAAGGTTCAGGAACCCGGCAATTTTTTAGCTTTTCGAATAATCTTTCAAAACTAAACGTAAAGTGAATAGTTAAATACGGGTAGGTTTGTAAACTGTAACCTTTAAGAAACCTTTATAATATTTAAGGCAGAGTTATTTTTTATTTGTTGTTAATGATTTAAACATTTTTAAGTTACCTTGTTTATGTTTTTTATACTTACTAGTTCTAAAGTGATTTGCAATGTTGCAAAAAATGCTTTGTATTTCCTTAAAGAATATTTTTTCTTATTTAAACATGTTTTCTAATTTTTTAAAAATGTTTTTTTGTTTTCCAAGTAGCCCCTTTAGTGGATAAACTACGATTTATGCAATTTTAAGCCATGTTCTCAAATAGCCCCACCCTATGGGGCAATTTGGGAAGACCATAAAAGTAATTTTTAGGGCTCCCAGAAGAGGGAGCCCTTAATCCAATGTAGATAGTAAATGCCCCTATCGCAGGTCTCTCCAATGTCACTAAAAAATTGGCCAGGTTTGCTTTTGTTTTAAAGATATCGTTAAAAAACCTTAAAAAATTCTCTAATAGCCCCGTTCTACGGTACTCGGGATTATCTAATCCGGTCCTATCCATAGATAACCTAACTTTAGATATGGCTAATCGCATTTATGGCAAGTTAAGTTTCTGCTTGACCTTCGACTAGTGAGGTGCGGTCGATAGAAAAACTACATAGTTTTTTCCGGGAAGGCGGTTGAAGGAGCCGTATCTGCTGTATTTCCCGTCGGGGATCAAGGAAAAACTCACCCTGCCATTCGGAGTGTGGTGAAAGTGTAGTTTTTGAAGTCCAGAGTGATTCCTAAACCCTTTTTTCAAATCACACGTGGTATCGTTGACCATATGGCGGTGTAGAGCACAGGCTCGTGAGGACAAAAAAGGGATCTGACAGAAACCGGTTATATCTGGATTTTGTTGCTGCATTTCTCGACAACTGAATGTGCATTTAAATAGCTTTTTTTTTTGAAATAGTCGGGAGCTTCGATACGGTTTCGAGCCGGACTACATCGGAGATTCCAAGAAATATGTCTAGCCCCTCTCTTAACCCGATATAACGGGGGTGTAACCAATGTGGAAGGGTTGCTCCACCTCTTGCTAAGCTTTGGAGGGGTGAGGGCGAGCTGGTAATTGCCTCGCAGCAAAGCCATCAAACGAATGCCTCCTCCTATGGCAAGTTTACGACCTCGCGCACTAAACAAACGATAGTGTCATTAAGCATGCGTATTTAAGAAGCAGGACCAGTGCCGGACTCAAAAATTTGTATGTCATTAATTAATTTTATGAAATATATTTTTTATATATTTAGATACTAAATTCTTTTATTTTGCGTTTCTATACATATATAAATTATGTTAGGTTGTAATATAAACGATGAGGTAACAAAATTAATATTGCAAAATGTAAATAGAAAAAATAGAGGCTAATAAAAGATAGGGTTAATTTTAAGACCCAGTTTTTGTACCGCCGTAAAATGGTTTGGAAACTGTTAGAATTTATTAAACGCGTGACTGTCGACTTTACACGGTTTTATGTCAGTTTAAAAATGACGAAGTTTGAACGCTTTCTATATATTTAAAGGGTTTTGCTTTGGGGATCAGTAAAGGGATCGTGTAATACACTGTCACCTGTTGTTTAGGAATGGGTTTATTTGACTGGACTTGCATATGGCCGTACAATAAACGGTTTTTTGTGAGATTTGACTTATAAACAGAAGGGTTAAAAAAATGTTTATACAAATAACGTTAACACTTTTCCTGCTTACACTTATGTTTTCGATAGCGATAAAAGGATATTCTAAACATCTTAAATGTATTTATACAAAACGAGCATTTATTTACTAGAGGCAGCCTTGCCGTTTGGCAGTGCGAAAGAGAAAAAGAATCATAGTATAACATTTCTCCGTGGCTCCAACCAACGTGCCGATAGATCAACGCGGAGAGACCGACAAATCAGCACACAGAGCGGGGTATATATATTCTTTTCACCGACCAATGAGCACGTTGGAGGAAGAAAAAGTTTATACCGCTATTCTTTCTTTCTTGCACAAATGATCGTTTTCCAGGCGGCAAGAGTGCCTCTAGTTGGTATATGCTCCAAGGGAATATGTTTTATGTCATAATCATACTTACTGACTTTTTAGATTAATGCAATACATTTTTTGTTCAGATTTTTTTAATCCGGAATAAATAATTATAGTGATTTTTTTCAATTATGATTGTGTTACATTGATGAAACAAAAAGTTAATTCTTAGATAAGCCACAAGAGTCATGTTTAGTCGTATCCGCCATTTTTTATTATTATGAACTACAAAGCATCAGTTGTAAACCAGTACAAAAATTCATGGCTTTCCATAGCTGTAACATTCAGAAGAACTAGAGGAATTTATGGAGCTGACAATGGATAATATGTTTTTTTTTAATTAAGAACAACATCTAAACAAACCAATGTGTTTTACTGGTTCAAAAAAAACAGTTTATATATATTTATATTTTTTAAGTCATCAATTGACGAAGTACGGAACTGGCCGGCGACGAATTTGTAAATAAAATCGATCTGCTAGTCCGTTCTGCGCATGATTTAGGACCCTAAGAGATGACTAGAGCCACGGCGCACGGACACATTTTTTCGCCCATAAAATCTCACTTTTGAACCGCGCATCTAATACCCTTTACCGGTCCATATTGAGGTCAGTGGTCCTATCTTAACTGATCTTATTTCTTTTAGCAAAGTGTTAGGCGAGGGAAGGCTATATTTAGACATTAAATATTTTTTATACACTCCGGGACCAGCAAAATATATTGGTAGACATTCATTTTTAAACTCCTTGCTGTAACGTCTACCCTTTGGGTGTTTATGCCCCTGTGATACTTGCATATTAATACATTTTGCAGTATCCGGATTGCAAAATTTGGATGTTAAAGACATATATTGCTCCAAAGATATATTGTCCAATTCATTAATTCTTTGACTTTCAAGTACCTGAACCCTTTTTCTTAAATATTTGTTTTCGGCAGTAAGGGACTTGATTTGTTGTCTGTACTTATTCTTCCTTGGGCTATCAAAGGATAAACTGGCTGACGTTTGGGTAGATGTTGGAGATGTTAGAGTAGGACTAACTGTAATTGGACTGACGACGATCTCATGCTGAACCTCGGTTTCAACTACATTTTTCTGGTCAGCTGCAAAAATACATTTTAATTAGCCATTAAATAACAACTTTGGTTAATATGTAGTTTTAAGAAAAGAACAATTTATTTGGTTAACAACTGGAGATTTTTTATGCATGGTTGACCAAAAGCTTAAACAATACTGGATTTGTACAAATAACATATAATTGTCAGCTCATTTTAAAAAATTGATGCTATTAGCCGTTACTATGTGGTAATTAATCATCATGAACACTGATAAATAAAACTTCTGTTTTTTACCAATAAAATATATTAACAATTGCGACTGCTGTTTCAACTCACAAAGTCATTTTCAAAGAAATATTTCTTACACACTAAAATATCAATACAAAATAAAGTGATTTGTACCCTTAAGTGGTAAATATATTCTTTGGAATCGGCGGAGCAATTAACAGTTTATTACGGTTTGGCGACAGTAAATAGCGTGGAAAATACAAGTTCGGTTTGGTCATTAAGCAGATGTACATTATTATTTTTATTGCCTTTGTATATTTCTAGGTATAATTTAATATTTAATTTTCTGGAATCCCTAGAAATATACAAAGGCCAAACCGTAATAAACTATTAATTGCTTCGCCGCTTCCAGAACATATATTGACCACTTAGGGTTACAAATCACTTTATTTTGTACTGATATTTTAGTCTGTAAGAAATATTTCTTTGAAAATGACTCTGTGAGTTGAAACTGCTGTCACAATTGTTAATATATTTTAGTGGTAAAAAACATAGTAGTTTTACTTATCATTTTAAAAAGCTAAAAAAAGTCATAGTTTCAAAAACTGGGAAAAATCGAAATTGAACATAGAAGATTCAAGTTTATTTTGAATTAAAATATTATTATTTTTATTACCTGGATAAATTAATGCAGGTGGATTCCCTTCTAAAACTAATACTATATCATCTAGAACTAGTATTCCTCTAGATCGTTCCAAAGGCGGTGCACTATACGAATGGTCAGTTCTGGAACTTCCTCAAGAGATGGGAATAGGGTGGGAACTGCAGTGGCTACTAATCGTGCATGCAAGTGACTCGTGAACATCCTCTCTTCAAAATGGTCTGCACATAACGAGTAACTTTTATATAAATTGTTTACTTTGCCAAGCAGGTCTTCTCGATTGGCTTTTAGTGCCCATATTCTGGCTCTGTAAATAAATAATAACTTTTTTAAACCATGCTTACTACATTTGACTACAATAAATAGTCTAGTATAATATTTTGTTTTGCGAAAATAAGAATATTTTGCAAAGGAATACGTTTACCTAATAAAAGTGTTCACCATTGACTTAGAAACAACAAAATAATAAACTTAACAATGATTTTGGTTTGAATTAGTTTTGGAATGTCTTAAAAAGATAAACAAAAAAGCAAGTATGTTTGTAAATTTTATTAATAACAAAATAGGCTCATACTAAATAAAAAGGCCTTTAAAATGATGTATTACACGACCCCTTGTTCCATCTTAAAATTTTAGGGTGGTAGCACCATCTATTTTTTTGTAAAAAAACCTTCCCCCTCAATAAATTTGTTGGCGTGTTTCGGCAAAATTCACATATAACGTGAGTGGTAAGTTTTAAGATAAACACCCTTATATATATATATATATATATATATATATATATATATATATATATATATATATATATATATATATATATAATATATATATATATATATATATATATATATATATATATATATATATATATATATATATATATATATATATATATATATATATATATATATATATATATATATATATATATATATATATATATATATATATATACATATTAAGTATTAAAATTGGTTTTAATTCGAGCGCCCCAAAAAACTCCGTATGCCAAATTTGGTCAAAATCGGAGTTGCGGACACTTTCTAGACAATTACCAAAAGTTTAATTTTTACTAAAATATGCAAAAAAATTGTTTAAGTACTTACCGGTTAGCATCCTTAGGAAAACTAAAGAATTTCTTCTTTGAGTTATAACCTTTATTAAAACAGTTTCGCACTGCACAAACATGATGATGTCCTAATGGTTTTTTGTCACTCATTTTACCGAAGTGTAAAAAATAAAAATAAAACGCAATGTTCAAAACGATCAACTAAAACACACAAAAATTATACCTACGGCTATGGCGGCTAAACGTACAATAATACCGAAAGTTCTCCCGACTGCACGCCAAAGACATCTTTTCCCGGACAGGGCGGAGCATAAAGCCTGCGCGACGAGATCGGCGCTAACCGTTCCCGCCAAGAGAGTGTTACAGCTGTAAGTAAGCTGTGACAAAAATATAATGTAGGTAATTGTCCTACATTCTACGGTTTAAAAAAAACTAGTTTTTAAAGAAAATCCTTTTTCTAGGAGTAAATAAAGAAATATAAATGAGTATACAAAATTTACATAATAAATGTTGAACAATTTTAATTAGGTTAAAATAAAAAGTAAAAATTTAAAACTACCAAAATTACCATTAGATAATACTTTTAATACTAAATAAATATACTACAAGAAATATGTAAACATCCTTATGTGCATTTCTAAGGCCCGGTTGTACAATGGACGTTCAACCGAAGTTCACGCTGATCATCGGTTCAACGGAAAAAAATCGTTGTACAAAGCCAGTTCAGACGGTGAACTGTGGTTGATCTTGAACGTCCGAATTTGGTCGTTTAAGATGAGTTCAACTCCTTTTAGAAATTTTTAACCTCACTCTTCTGACAGATTACCTTTTGTTTTAAATATTTTGTTATATGTTTTTTTATTTATATAGATAATCTGTGGTTATATGTTTAAAGTTGATACCTATTCGGTTTTTATAATTAAAAATTGATCTTGTATGAAAAGATATGACAGACGACAAGGATTTTGTAGAATAACTTATTAATGTTGCACACTCTCGAGCCCCATAAATATACAGAAATATACCAAATCATTTGAATATTTGCAATGACAAATAATTTAAGGCCAGATTTAGGTTAAAAAAAACAAGCTGTGAGATTTAATATAGATGAAATTTTTAAACAAATTTCATCTGTTACAGATAAGTAAGATTTATATTGTTTAATTACATTTGATTTTAAGTTTAAATGTTCTGTTTATTTTTTTTAGAAACCATGCACTAATTCCTACTGAAATGGTATGCATTGCTTTACGATTTCTAGCCACTGGGAGTTTTTTACAAGTTATTTGAGATTTTGGAGGTATTGACAAGTCAACGGCGAGTTGAAAAATATCTAAGGTTTAAGAATCAGTTGCTGAATTGGGGCTAAAATTGATAAAAATGCTAAGAACTGAATCTGAAATTACCATTGTGAGGCGAGGATTTTTTAGCATTGGAGCCATGGACGGCACGCATAATAAAATTCAATCTCCTGGAGGGGCAGATGCAGAAAATTACAGGAAACAAAAAAGGATTTATTTTTTTATACAATATGTAGCTATTTAGCATCTGTAATTTATTTTGTCAGTAGTGATTGAAAAAAATGTAAAATAAAACAAAAAAAAAACAAATACATACATACTTATAATTAGTTGTTTTTTTTTAATAAAATCAAAATCCTTGATTAGGTTAAGTTGTGGCAATTTTTTTCTTCTTTTCTTTGTGGGCTTTGCAACTGATAGTTCAGGTAAACCTGCAGTGGTACAACACTCAAAATTCTGAACTGGGTTCAACAGTGAACTGCAGTTCAAGAAAACTTCTGTTGAACCATTGTTTGTACAACCGGGCCTAAATGTTAGTTTAAAGTACTAGTCTGAAGAAGCTACAAAAATAATGTCACACATAGAACATTAGTAAAATTTTTAAAATCAAATTTGTTTTATTTAATTTAGTTAACAAATTAAATAAGAACAATAACGGGCTGTAAATAATTTACTTAAAGGTGTATTTCTTGAAGCAAGTATTTAGCTAATAAACATTTTTTAAAAACCTTTGGGACAGCCCACGTAGGCATTTTAAACCCAAGTACTAGGTACGGTGGGTGCTGATTTTTAAAGGTTAAACACATTTTTCCCCAGTTTTTTCAATTTTGTTCAAGTACCTTAGCATGTATTTTTATGCTTCGCGGCACCTTTTAGACAACGCGGTAGTGCCTCCACGGAACTTATATAAGTAACTGCTACCTTTGAAATACATGCTTTCCTTAAAGCGGACCTAAAGGCCATCAGTTCTCCAAAAGTAAATCCCAAACTAGTGGGGGACTGTATACAGGCCCTGGAAAAATTCGGCTTGGCAAACAAACTTACGGTAGCCCGGGTACCAGACCACGAGGGCCACCCAGGTAACGAAGAGGCCGACGACCTAGCCAAAAAAGGATCAGCCATGGAAATGATGGGCCCTGAGCCATTTTGTGAAATCTCGCCAGGCCTCTTTAAAGCATCTATTAAGAGCTGGGTAGACAGAGACTTTCAAAGCTGGTGGTTACAAACACAGGCAAAGCAGTTCATTAAGACCTGCTCGGCCAAGTTTACCTTCGACCTACTGAGCCACAGTCGTAAGGATAATGGTAGGTTAACTAACAGGTCATTGCAAACTCAACAAGCACCTGGAAAGAATAGGCCTGGTGAAGGATAGCCTGTGTAGGTTGTGCCAGGAGGATGAAGAAACAGCCGTACATGTGTGGTGCCACTGCGAAGCACTATGTAGGCTTAGGTTTACTAGGCTTGGTGAGGAAAAGCCAAAACCGGCAAGATATATGGAGTGGCCAGTGTCAAGACTCTGGAATCTAAAGAACGATAGGAGAAACCACAATAAATCTGGTAATGTTGCAGTGGTGGAGGTCATTTTTGCCATCTCCGCTCAAATAATCTAATCTAATCTACATATAGGTACTTAGTATTAACTAAATTAGTTTGCTTCTAATTTTGTGCCAAATTTTGTTGTTCTCAATATGTCGTTAATTTTTTAAACCAAAAAATATTAAATGTTTTAATAAAGAGGGCAAGGTATGTTTATTAGGAAAACAAATGATGTATGTTCCTTTAAAGAAAATCGGTTGTTAAGAAGGTATTATCTGTAAAAACCGTGAAGCAGAATTTTGTTTTTATTTTTTATATAATTTCTACTTCCCTTTCTATTAAGGTAGTAATGTGATTGTGCAAAAATTAAAACCTAAGGCAGAAACATGAATTCTCATTTGATAAAAAAATAAAAAACGCAAAATAATCACATTTATAATAAATATTGGTTGGAAGAAGGTCTCGACTTGGAAAGATACTCGAGCATCAAGCAGAAAAGCATAATTATTTAAATTAACTGATATTGAGGCCACACAATTATCACATTAAAAAAAATCTGCAGCCATGGGTTCTTATTATTCCAGTAAAGGATTTTTAATTAACAGATTTAGAGTTGACCAATTTAAATAGAAGTCATTTATAACACAAAAAAAGAAATAAGTTTTGACTACATGCTTTTTATTAAAAATTGTCATTTCGAGTAATTTAAAACAAAAACTGTATTGGCGATTTATTTTTTGTCTAATAAATTGGGATAAATTAAAATATGACTCGGTTTATTATTAAATCTTATCAGAAATCAGATTTCGACTAAAAAATAACGTTTTTACTTTATATTTTTAATACTTTTTCCACTTTTTACTTATTTTATTATTTATATTATTATTTTAATACACTAATTGCAGCTTTTATTATACCATATTTTTACCAATTACCAAGTAATACAGTGAAAAACTGAATACAATTGAAAATCGGGGACGAGTTATCATAGGCAAATGTATCTTTTCTGAATGGAAAAAACTGCTTTTAATCGAAAAGTATTTTAATTAAAATTGTAAGCAGTTTAAAGACTGCATCAATAACGATAAGTAGGAAGGTAGGTATTGAATTCTTTTGGAAATTAAACCTTAAAAAACAAATCATTTATAAAAGTGTAAGTGATCATTTTTGGTAGTTTAAGGTACAACAACTTAGAAGAGGCATTTTTAAGTAATTCTGATTTATATAAAAATGTAATTATTTTATGATTTTATTAAAGTATCCTTTTAAACTAAGCGTAATAAAATAGTTAATAAAAAAATTTAACATGTTTACTAAAAGCAATTAAAATTGGATAATATTGTATCTTGGATAAAAATAATCAACATATTTTCATTTTTTAAATTTTCTAAACACACATACGCAAGTTTGTCACATTTTATAACCTTCACTGTATATGTATCGCTGAAAGATCCTAATGGTGATCTCGGAATGTTTTTCTTTCCGTATGAAAGATCATAGACCACACATACCATGCCAAAGTAAAAATAGCAATACAAAGAGATTAAATTGGTACTTACCACCATTATCATGCAATTTATTAAAATAGGCATCGAAAAGACTACAGATATAAAAAGGCCATTGCTATCAAAATATTGTTGTCGGGAAAAAATCTTCCAATTTGTTGAGGCTAATTTGTTGATATTTTCTGAGAAGTAGACTAATAATACTAAAAAACAGAAAAATATAAAAATCACTAAGTATTGGAATAAACTCTGAATAGTGTCAGCTTTAACTCTTACACTTGCACTCTTGCAAAGTTTACATTTAGGCTTGTCACACTATTAGAGAAGATTTTAACCTTATCGAAATATGAATGCTTAGACCCATGTAAACAAATTTGTGAATACATGGTCACTTCGTCAATTCCGCACTACCCACATAAGGGGAAGGTTTGCCTAGTTTACCTACTCTATTAAAATGCAGTTAAAAAAAACTATCTTTACCAAGAAAATGAATATAAAGAAAAGAGAAGAAGTAATATTGCCTAAAAATAACAAAACCTTAAAAAATTAATAAAACTTAGAAAAATGCACATTAATGACCAAATGAACTTTCTTCTAGATACACCAGAAGTAACAATTATACCCAAGAGTAATAATTACACAGATACACAAAAAAAATGTGGTGTGTGCTGGGTGCCGGACTAATATTTTCTGACGTATTTTTTTTTTTTGTAAACAAGGATTCTGAGGTTTCAATGGTTTTTGGGCTGTTAGGCCGGCGTCGATTGTCTGGTTGACTTGACGTTTCGCCAACACGAGCGGTTGGCATCTTCAGAAGTTGCTTCCTGGTTGACAGTATGCGAACTACTGGGTTTTGCGCGGTCGTAGCTCGTATTTATACGTTCGGGAGGCAGTGGGCGGGGCTTCGGTTACCTTCGGTCCAATCGGTTCCGGTCGGCTATGTTCGCAAAGGGTGCAATTCTCGTACCCTTAATTATGGGGATCCATGTTTTGTTGATCTTAACTGCTTCCTCCTTCTTATTAAAGTTATTGCTATGCTTTTCTATCTCTATGGCTTCTCTGTAGAGTCTGGAGTTGTATGCCGACGTGGTCGCGAGCAAGGGTGGTAAACTTAACAAGGAGTGCTCGATTTTTACTATTTGTCCGCAGATATAGGTTATGTTTGGACGTCATCCGTTTGCCCATTTTGCCCAGAAGGTAGATTTATTTTATTAATTTTTGTTAAATATTGAACTTTTAAAAACTTTTTTGGATATGAACTTACTATTAGAACTGTAATGTATAACATTTTAAAAAATTAAGATTTTATACCACTTGTAAACAAAACAAATAGGCAAACGGATTACGTCACAAATACCGAATTGACATTTTAATTGCCTTATATGGGCTTAAATAGGATCGAGCACTCCTTGTTAAGTTTATTACCCTTGGGTCGCGAGTACTTGGGTCTCCTCAAACTTTATTCGATGGTCCGTTGTAAGGGTATGTTCTGCTACGGCGGATTTGTCTGTCTGCCCCAGACGACAGTTGGCTTTATGCTCTTTAATCCTGGTGTTGATCGAGCGTTTTGTCGTTCCTATATATACTCTTTCACATGTGCACGGAATGCGATAAATTCCTGAAGACGCAAGTGGATCTCTTTTATCTTTGGCCGATCGAAGGCATTCTTTGATTTTCCTCGTTGGTTTGAATATTGTTTTTACATTTTTCTTTTGTAACAATCGACCAATCCTGTCCGTAACCCTCGGAATAAAGGGCAGAAATGCTTTTGCCACTGGCTGAAGTTGATTGTTCTCCACGGGTCTGGTATTCGTTGGTTCCATTCATCTTTTGATTTCTTGATCTGAATAACCATTAGCCCTTAAAGCATTATGAATATGTGTTAGTTCTGCGTTTAGCGCCTCGGGTTCGCAAATTGTTCTTGCCCTTTCTGTTAGATTTTTAATGACTCCATATTTCTGACAAGGGTGGTGGTTGGAATCCCTATGTAGATAGCGATCTGTGTGTGTGGGTTTTCTGTATACCGTGTGGCCTAATGATCTTCCTTTACGCGTTAATAACACATCAAGGAACGCTAGCGTGTTGTTGTCCTCGATTTCCATCGTAAACTGAATATTTTCATGGATGCTGTTAATGTGTCTCAGAAATTCTTGCAGTTTATCTAGTCCATGACTCCATATTACAAAAGTGTCATCCACATATCTATACCACAGTTTTGGCTTGTAAGGGGCACTGTTTAAAGCCAGTTGTTCGAACTTTTCCATGAAGAAATTTGCTACTACCGGGCTGAGAGGGCTTCCCATTGCTACTCCTTCAATCTGTTCATAAATCTTGTTGTCCCATGAAAAAAAGGGGGTTGTCAAGCAATGTTTAAACAAATTGGCGATATCTTCTGGAAGATGTCATATATGTTCCATTGCATTCTTTAGGGCACTCTTGTAAGAGGGATACCACATCGAAACTTACTAATATATCGTTGTCTTCAAGAACTAAGTCTTTAATTTTCGAAATAAAATGGGTCGAATCCTTGACAAAGGAATCGGTCAGTCCGATGTGTGGTTGCAGAGGTGATGATAGGTGTTTAGCTAGATCATATGTCGGTGAACCGATAGCGCTTACAATGGGACGTAGCGGAATATTGGCTTTGTGTATTTTTGGCAATCCATAGAGCCTTGGTATTGCAGCCTTACTTTTACAAACTAATTTGTTTGTCTGTTCTTCTAGACATGACTTCAGAACTAAGGTCTTTGTTGTTCTTAATACGCGCTGTGTTGGATCATTGCGTAATTCCTTATAACTGTTTGGATCCAGTAAATCATTTATTTTTGCCTTGTAATCTGCTGTGTTTATTACGACAGTGGCATTTCCCTTATCTGCTGGCAAAACTAGGATACTGTCATCTTTGTTTAGATCTCGAATAGCTCTTAACTCCTTATGCTTCAGGTTGCTCTTGTGTGGTTTGGCCTTTTGTAAAATTCTTGCCGATTCAGTGCGTAGTCCCGGAGCTGTTTCTTCTGGCAGAAATCTTAGTGCGGATTCAAGATTTGCGATAATGTCTTCCTTTGGCACATCTTTTGGAGTTATGGCAAAGTTTCCGCCCTTAGCAAGTACAGAGATCTCATCTGAAGATAAATTCCGACGATCTTCCCAGAAGATATCGCCAATTTGTTTAAACATTGCTTGACAACCACCTTTTTTTCATGGGACAACAAGATTTATGAACAGATTGAAGGAGTAGCAATGGGAAGCCCTCTCAGCCCGGTAGTAGCAAATTTCTTCATGGAAAAGGTCGAACAACTGGCTTTAAACAGTGCCCCTTACAAGCCAAAAGTGTGGTATAGATATGTGGATGACACTTTTGTAATATGGAGTCATGGACTAGATAAAGTGCAAAATTTCTGAGACAATTAACAGCATCCATGAAAATATTCAGTTTCATGGAAATCGAGGATAACAACACGCTAGCGTTCCTTGATGTATTATTAACGCGTAAAGGAAGATCATTAGGCCACACGGTATACAGAAACCCACACACACAGATCGCTATCTACATAGGGATTCCAACCACCACCCTTGTCAAATATGGAGTCATTAAAACTCTAACAGAAAGGGCAAGAACAATTTGCGAACCCGAGGCGCTAAACGCAGAACTAACACATATTCATAATGCTTTAAGGGCTAATGGTTATTCAGACCAAGAAATCAAAAGATCAATGGAACCAACGAATACCAGACCCGTGGAGAACAAACAACTCAGCCAGTGGCAAAGCATTTCTGCCCTTATTCCGAGGGTTACGGACAGGATTGGTCGATTGTTACAAAAGAAAAATGTAAAAACAATATTCAAACCAACGAGGAAAATCAAAGAATGCCTTCGATCGGCCAAAGATAAAAGAGATCCACTTGCGTCTTCAGGAATTTATCGCATTCCGTGCACATGTGGAAGAGTATATATAGGAACGACAAAACGCTCGATCAACACCAGGATTAAAGAGCATAAAGCCAACTTCGTCTGGGGAGACAGACAAATCCTGCCGTAGCAGAACATACCCTTACAACGGACCATCGAATAAAGTTTGAGGAGACCCAAGTACTGCGACCAGTAGGCATACTACTCCAGACTCTACAGAGAAGCCATAGAGATAGAAAAGCATAGCAATAACTTTAATAAGAAGGAGGAAGCAGTTAAGATCAACAAAACATGGATCCCCATAATTAAGGGTACGAGAATTGCACCCTTTGCGAACATAGCCGACCGGAACCGATTGGAACCGAAGGTAACCGAAGCCCCGCCCACTGCCTCCCGAACGTATAAATACGAGCTACGACCGCGCAAAACCCAGTAGTTCGCATACTGTCAACCAGGAAGCAACTTCTGAAGATGCCAACCGCTCGTGTTGGCGAAACGTCAAGTCAACCAGACAATCGACGCCGGCCTAACAGCCCAAAAACCATTGAAACATTAGACAATGGCCGCGAAAGCCTTTCACAGTATATAAGGATTCTGAGGTCGAAAAACTCAAAAACTATAAAAGATACACGAAACTTTATATGACATAAACTATGTATTTTTACAAGACCTTTATTTTAAGTTATAACCTTTTTGTCTAAATGTAATAGTTTTCGGGTTATAATCAAAAAACTGAATTCTCAGGATTTTTTCAAGGTGAATCTTTTTTTTTTTTTGAATTTTGTCAGAAGATTTTAAGTAATTTAAATGATTTATCAAAAAAAAATCCAAAAATCACAATAATATTTAAAAAAAAATTTTGTCAAAATTTTCGTTTGTATCATCTTTATCATTTATCTTATCAAAAATGTTTACATAACTTTTTATATAGACAATTTGAAAAGCTTTATTTTTTGGTTTATAAAATTTTTTGGATCTCTTATAGTTTATACAGTAGTAGTCCAAACATTCCGTGGTACCGGGTTTCTGCCGGTATGTACCGTATCGGTTTTTTTGGGGTTTCCTCGATTTTTTTCTGTTTGACCCCCATTTTTGACTTAAGATTCGTGTTCAGCGGAAAAAAAAATATACCAGAAAATCCTAGTCCGACACCCAGCACACACCACTTTTTTTTTTGGACTTGTGTTATTCGTCGCATCGGCAACACTGTTACGTACAAACTTCCATAAGATATGTTCTTGACAAAATGATGGCCCCGAATACTTCAATCTAGTTCCATGGATTACATTATTGCAAATTTGCCGAAAACTTCCCTAAATGCTCGAGTATGAGACTGAGTATAAATATATTTGTATGAACAATTTCATAACATGGGCTTAATAATAACAGCAATTCACTTTATTTGCTTTTGATTGTGTTTAAAATTGTTTTTTTATTCAGTTTTGTTTGTGGTAAAGGTCCTTCAAATATCAAATTTTTATACCGACTTAAGAGTTGGTGAACATTATATGATGTGAGGGGTTTATTAAAAATGGCCCTGCCTCACTAAAGAAGACATAACTGAAAAGATGCAAAATTGTCTAAATATAACAGTAAGTTTACTGCGCCGAAATTGGATCAGTCTAGCACAAATGCATACAAGCCAAGGAATACAACTTTGAGATTTCATTAAAATAGCTGAGAGTATGTAAATACTTTATTTTTTATTAAATAAAAAAAAATTAAAACTTATTTTAACGCTAGACTGGTGCTTTAATCTGCAGAAACACTACTTAGTTTTTGGAAACACACCAAAAGTATAATATTTATTACGATTTTGACAATTTTATTTGTTTTTAATGTAATCATCCTTCTAATAGCCTATCAATATCTCTTTAAATTTTTAGGAATAAGTTTTGAATCACCCTGTAAAATATAATAAATTGCCCCATCTGAGAAACCCCAAAAATTCTTGAACTTCTTTACAATATGAGAGACATGTACTAACATGATATTAAACTTTAGTATAGTCAAAGTAAAAAAATCGCTTTTGCTAAAAAAATAAATTAATAAAAATACACATTTAATTTCCTAGGAAAATAAAGTTTAGTCGATTTTTAAATACACTTTCATATTTTTGTGTTCTGCAGTGCTTCTTTCATTTGTATTGCTAATATTAAGAAATCCACTTGAAAAATATTTAATTAGTTCTTGCTAAACACAAAGTAAAAAATACTTCTTATCCGTTAAGTTTAAAAGTAGCTACCTATTAAAATTATCAAATACCTATAAATTCTTCTCATATGTTTTTAATTTTTAAGGTTAAAAATTCCTAAAATTCTGTGTAATAAAAAACTAATATAAATGTTTAGTTTTACTTCATACAGTAAATTTGATATAATTAGCAGAATTAGCTTTAATTGAGGCACTGTCGGTTCCGTATTTACATCTTGCCTTTTTATACCGTAAGAGAATTTAAAAAAAAATCCAATCTGCGCACTTGCATAATAACCTATATATTATTTCTTGATGATGTCTAGTAAATTATAAAGCCATATACATTGCAATAATCTATTAAAATCTTCAATTAGTTATCCAATAACTGTTTAAATCGAGCCAGTAAAATTTAGCAAAATAATTGTTCTTAAACTATGACTATCAAGTTTTGGTTGCAACTACGTAATTCGATAGTTATTTCCTTATGTACACTTAAAGTGTTAAAATAATATATACTTACACAAAACGAAAAATAATAGGCCTTGAAAAGTTCCATAATTTCTCGTTAATAGTGCCATCAAAAATATGGAAACGTGAAAAACAATTAATCCTATTATCCATGGGTCTTGCCAGTCTATCTAAAAAAATAAGCAAATATTAGTAATAATATTCAGATTCAGTTTAAAGGTAGTAGTTTCTGTTCATTGTGGCACTACCAAAATGTATAAAAAGGTGCCGGCAAATGCAATATCTGCATGTTTCGGTGCTTGAAAAGCTTTTACGGAACTAAGGGTATAAAATGGGTTAAACATCTAACAACCCGCCACCCTAATACCTAGTACTTAGGCTCCATATAAGCTTTTGTGGGCTGTCAAAAAAAAATAAGTTTTTATATTTCACCACTTTTTTTTGCTGTAACGCATTTCTTATTTCTGTTCTGATTCATAAGCATTAAGAAAAAAATTAACCTTAAAAATAAAAACGAGATATTGTAATACTCAAATATCGAGATAAAATCTACTTTTATAATTCTTATCAGTGTTATTCATACTTAGTATTTTTATATACTTTATCTTCTATTGATTTTTATATCTGTGAAACTGGATTAAATCTGACCCATTCTCAATCTCCTTCAAATCCTCTTTGGCAAATAATATCGAAGAGACATTTTTATTTAATAATGTATTACTGTTGTCAGTTTTAAGGCTATAAAAAGCTGAAAAAAATCTTTCGCATTTTACGTTCGAAACAGGCAAAGAGCATTTGTTTTGCAAAATTCGATCTCAATTTTTCATCGCTATCCCTTAATAAGCAAACTGTACGCCAGAACTCTTCAATTTTATTGTATCTGACACACTCCTTGCACTGCTGCATAAAGCAAGCAGGTTTGCTACAGTAGGGGTCTAGTTTTATATCTATTCATTTTTGGATCTTAAGAGTGCATTTACGCTACACCTTAGGGGTCGGGCGAAAGGACGTGGAGACGGTGGGCGGAGACTAACAAAGTCCCACACCACAATTTTCGCATAGCCGCATTAAAAATATTATATTTTATTTAGGTTCTTCCAAATTCGGTGTATCGATGCGATGTTGTTTCCGATTGCAAGCCTACAGGAGATAACGTTTTTCGGTAACTATTTTTCACTTAAATGACATAAATTATACACCATTTTAAAGGTAAGGAAATAATCTATGCCTCTGCTGTAGCGGATTTTTAAAAAATGAGTCGAGTTAAAAGAAAATGGTATCTAAACATAACCAATTTTAGGGTGACTTTCACTCAAGGAAATATTAAAAACTAAATCCAAATTTAAAAAACTATTACAGCAGAAGCCTAGATTTAAGTGTTGGCTTTCATATAGTTTTTGAAAATTATCGATAACTTATACCGTTTTTGAGAAAAACATTATGCCCCGAACCCCAAATTGAATCCAATTTTCGCGGCGCGAATGGACTCTTAACAAAAAGCTAAAAAGCAACCCTGGAAAGTGGGATTATAGTACCAGGGCCGCAAAATTATAGTACATTTGAAAAATTTGTGGTAGATTAGAAAAAAAATCGTTTAAAGATGGTGGTCTTTACCGTATTGGGAGTGTCCAGTGGTTTGCAGATGTTTACACGAATAAATTAAAGTAGTTGATGTGTTGTACGCTAGGGGCGCTATATTGAAATATACTCTACTCTCTACTGTATAGTATCAACAGTCATTTTGGCGCCAGATGAAATTAACTATGAAAAGTTTGTTTTCTTCGGTCTAAAAATATGGGTTCTAAAAATTATATTAGATTTAAAGATTACAGTACAGGCCTGATAGTACATAGTACAAAGGAGTATAATTATAGTACGATTGCTAACCCTGCTGCTTCGTGCTGTCACGAAATAAAATTTAAATGGTAATTACGCGGAAACTAAATTTTTACGAATAAAGATATTTTAGTTAGCCGGTAGTTCTTAAATAGGCACAACCATAACTGGCAAACTATTTCTCTCATTAGTAACTATACGTAAAAAAGAGAAAAATACGCGAAAAAGCGATCGAGCGTAACTTGTTTTTTCAGAACCATGCACCCTCTAAATTTACGCTTATTTAAAATGAAAAAAGAAAATTTGGCTACAGACAGCAGATAAATATCGTGCGGTTCGAGTGACAGCGGTAGCGTGGAATCGTTTCCACACTACAATTTTAGTTTTGATACCAAGAAATCACTTGGTTTCAACTTATCCTAAATACCTTTTGTAACTTAGTCGCCAAAATTTAAGTTTCTTTTAATTATGACGAATGTTTAAGGCTGAACTACACTCCCCATAAAGTACAGGGTGTTCCATTTTCAACACTTTTATAGGGTATCTTCGTAATTGCTAGTGCTACCAAAAAAGTAATTTAGGCGTAATGTGCTCTTTTTGGGTCACCTTAGATTGGTAAGCTCAAAATTTGAAAATTTTCTCTCACTTAAGAGATAATCAAAGAAATGTCAATTACAGAATGACCCTATATTTTCTTAGTGAAAAGAGATACCGAAAAATGTTTTTTACTTTCTTTAAAATGATTGTTGATAATTTACCGTTTGGGAGCGTTCAAGTATTACGTAACTCATTTGGAGGGAGGGGGTGTCTTGAGAAACGTTACTATGCGAAACAGGGGGGAGGGAGGGGGTGAACTACGCGTTACGTAAGGTTTTAATAGGGGGAAGGGGGTACAGAAAAACGTTACGACGCGTAACATGGGGAGAGGGGGTCAAAAATCTTAAAAAATTGCGTTACGTAATACTGAATAAGTATACGGGGTCAGGTAAAAAAGTTATATGACCTAACCTCGTTTTTTTTTTAATGGAACACCTTGAATGTTTTACTCTAAAAAGATAGCATATTAAGTTCTCATTGCAAAAATATAACACACTATATCGGCCGAGTGATGATCGCATTGTTAAAATTAGCAATGGACTTAGCAATTGTTAAAAGTTACCAACGGTTTAGAATGTTTAACAAAACGTCATTGTCAGTGTTATTCAATGATTTTAGTAGGCAACCTATCAAAATCTGACATTTTGTTAAACATTCTAAACCGTTGTTAACTTAGCAATTGTTAAAAGCTAACAACGGTTTAGAATGTTTAACAAAATGTCAGATTTTGACAGGTTGCCTACTAAAATTATTGAATAACACTGACAATGACGTTTTGTTAAACATTCTAAACCGTTGTTAACTCTTAACAATTGCTAAGTCCATTGCTAAAATTTAACAACGCGATCATCACTCGGCCGTGTGAATCATATTGGTTTTCTATGCGATTTATTTAAACTTTATTACTTTAAACCACAGTTGGCTATGAAACAAAAGTTAATATCCTAGAAACAAAACTTTTTTGGTATTAAAGCTAGAAAGACATTAACTTTAACAAAGAAATAGTTGGCACAAGAAAGTAAATTAAAAAATTATAGAAATTTTAAAACGAAATAAAACACTCAGATTAAGGAAAAAATAATGGGAATCATGGCAAATATTTGAAAGCCTCTCTGATAGAGTTATTTAAAAACCGTGACAAAATTCCAATCTTCTCACATCATCACCAGAGTGCAAATCTTGGGTACTATTAATAACAGGGAAAATATTTATTGGATGTCAAATGTTCTTTGCACCTAAGATTTCAAACTTCCAGTTTGTTTCTATTTTTCTGACAGAAATAGATTTTTGTTCCTAAAATGTTATAATATTAAAGAATAAAATTAGGGTGTGTACATAAGACAACAAGACAGAAGTGAAAACTTCACCAGACGAGATTCCCTATTAACCTTTCACAATCCAACATCCACAAATCTCAAATTCAAGACGATAAAAGAACCGATCCGTAAAAAGCAAGTATACTAAGCAATTGGTCATATTTTAGTATCTGGCTTGTTTTCCCGACTGCATCATGAGCGTCGCATAGCCGAGTCTGACGGACCAGTCTCATTCAATACCCGTAAACAGTGCTAAACGCGCCCAAAGAAGTTTTCACCTTAATAAAAGTTGAGCTATTACTATTCAAAGCTATCACAGAATATACCATTCTCAGCTGATTATTGGCTTCGACAAATCCTAACATGCTTATTTCTTTATTAGAGGTGTTTGATCTCGGCTTTCTAAAAGAGCCGTATGTTTTTAAATTGTGTTCCAGTTGTCGGAATATGTCCTTAAATGGTTGCCGTCTTTCCGGATAGCGAATAAAATATAAGATTTGCGTCATTTTTTCGTTTTTCCACATTCAATATAAACTGATATCAAATTTTTCAAAATGTTGATTAGTCATTTTCACAAATAAATATGTAAAAATTAAATTGACGTTAAATGTTAATAACAACTAGAATGTCAAAATAGTTTCGTTTCTAGGATATTACCTTTTGTTTCAATCTGTTTGTTTTAAAGTTGTAGCGTGTAAAGCTACAAGTTTATTTTTCATATTAGTTTTCTCCTAACCTATTAATTATTTTACAAAATTTAATGTCGTTTCTCATAAAGTAATTTTATAAAGTGTGACAACACTCTTTTAATCAATACCGTCTCAGAGACTTTATCGATTATTTCTTAATGCGATTTTACATTAACCGTCGCCGCTGTGTTGCCACGTTTCAAATGGAATTTTCATTGGATTTTCCGTTGCTATTCTGGCGCGAGTGTTTCGATATGGAGGTGGTTCGTTTCCTTTCAGCCTACATGGTACCGGCGATACAACGGGCTCCTCGCTAAGTTGCCTTGGCGGTAATGTCCGCTTGACAAAAAACCTTAGAACTGGTTCTTAATTTTTTTACCTTATTTCCTCTTTTGGCAGTTATGCCGTACCATAGTGAACGATTGTTGGTTATTATCAATGGTTGAAGTGAGAATTCGACAATCAGGTATGTTTGATTTCTGTTCTCGTATTGGATTCTATTTTGTTTCACTTTTTAATCTTATTTCATCCAAGACATTCTAGTAATTTTGGGTTTCTTTATAGTGTGCCTTTGATTTTGTCAACGCTAGCCAATGCACTATTCCTGCTTTTAAAAAAGCTCTAAACCCGCATTTATGGTAAGTTCAATTTTTTTTTTTTTTATTGTTTTTTTTTTGGCTTAGGCCACGTGAATACCCATAAATACCCAAATAATACCTGTTTTAATATTATTATAAAAGGTTTTATTTCTTTTTGACCTTAGAAGGTTCTAATACAGTTTTTTTAGAAATGGTTTCACCTAATGGAGAGTATTCGCTAGTCTAATTTATCTCCCAGACCTTTCTTTTCCATCTTTTATGGTATCCATTGAACCCTGACCACGTAACATGCCGTCACAGTGACCAACTCGATGCTTAGCGATAGCAGGACATTTCAGGCAGCCTAACCTGCAGTTAAACTGCCGATAGAAAAAAATAACAGGTTGTATTTTTCCTTTTTTTATATGAATTTTCTATCGGACTGCGACGACGTATTTACCTTTTTTATATAAATTTCACTAAATAAAATCTATCTAAAAATTTAGTTTATTATTATTACTTTTTATAGAAATTGTTAGGGACCATTTCTGGTTTAAAGTTAATTAATTATATTTTTTTTTTGGGTTTAATAGCGAGTATATTCTTCTGCTTGTACAAGTAGGTAGTAATAGGCGTTCCTTTTTTACACAATTGCGTTGAGTTTTAAAAAATCAGAAAGGTTCAAGTAATTCATTTTTTTAGAAAATGTTTTGAATTACACTTATTTAAATGGTATGGGGTATTGTAAATAATATGTAAATATATAATATATTATTGTTTGTTTTTAAACTGACTGTTTGTGAATTTAATCCCCCTTTTTGATATATTTATATTAAATCACTTTTATCTCAGTCTTGTCAAGATTTCATAAACATCATACTAATTATTAGAAATTGGTTACTTTCGGGGTTTCAAACCAATTTAAAACAATTATGTAACTATATATAGAAGAAACACCGTGGCGCCTAATTTACTTTCGTTATAAAAAGCAAATTCTTACCCATGGCATTCTGCTCTACACAGCGAACAGCTAAGACGAAGGCATAAATAACCTATTTTCTAACTCTAAAAAAATAGGTTATAAAGTAATAAAGTTTAAATAAATCGCATAAAAAACAATATCATCCATAGTGAATTAAATTTTTTAAAAGAGAATTTAAAATTCTATCTTTTTAGATTAAAATAAACAGGATGTTCCATTTAAAAAAATAAGGTTAGATTCGATAACTTTTTTACCTGACCCCGTATACTTATTCTGAAAACGGCAGATTATTTAACCATCCTTATAAAGAAACTTTTGTATAAAACATTTTTCTATATTCCTTTTAACTAAGAAAACAAAAGAGTCATTTTAAAATTGCCAATTTTCTGTTTTCCCCCGTATCTCTTAGATATTACCCAGTAGCCTGTATTTTAAAAATATTTTAGCGATAAAATAAAAATGGCAGAATTTACGTTACAACAAAATAGTGAAAAAATTGGTACAATTTTTTAAAGAGTTCCTAAAGTACTTTATCCTCTGGACGTGTGTATAGAGAAATATTACTAACAAAAAGTACATTCAACCAAAATCAATTAAAATAAAAAGTGAACCAAATAAATCCGAGCAAGCAAGAAAAATAAAAGAAAATGAAAAGAAACCAGTCAAACAAGTCCATTTTCAAAAAAACAAAAAGTTAGTGGACACTGACAGTATATTATTAAAGGGTCTCAAGGCTCTTAAAAGTCAAGTAGTTAAAGCCTATAAGAAAAACACTTCAATAAAAACAGGAATATGCTTGAAAACCTTGCCTTAAACTTTCAAAAATTTAAATAAAAAGTTATTTTAGGGTTTAAAAAGTGTGACCGAAAGGTATAATTCAGGATATTTACTTAAAAATTCCTAAAACTATTTTCTAGACCAGGCATTATGATTAAGAAATAAAAAAAAGCACTCTCCATCATAATGACCTTCAAAGAAAAAAAATCCTCATAAAACTTGATTACTTTTAAATAGGCCAGTATGAGGTCAAGATAAAAGTACCCCAGAACTTATTATTAGTGCCATTATTATTCATACTATTTGCCAACGATCTAAAACAAGCACCTCAATTTTTTTTAACGGAATATATTGTATCTAAGCTTAAGTTCATGATTTTTTTATTTTATTGTTAAAGTTTTATATTAAATTAAAATTTGTTTTATTAATGCTTCTCAAAATATGGTAACCTAAAAGGTGAAATTTTGAACCCTAGTACGTGACATGCCATAAAATGAAAACATTTTTTTTCAGTAAACAAAGAACACTAAACTAATAAAAAATGAATAGAAGAAATTGTTTTTTTTTTTAAATTGACTGTTAATTATAATCAATTTAAATCTATGTGTATATTTGTGAATGAAAAAATAATATTTGCCATAGGTTTCAAACCCATTACATCACAGATAAGAGGTATTCATAAAAGGAACTACTGCAATCACATTATTTTGTCCTTTTTTTAGCATTAAAAATACTTAAAATCCTTACTCACACAAGCTTGTACTGCTTTAAATTAATTTTAAAAGTAGCTTAATTTATTCTAAAAGTGGCTTTTGTGCCCTAACCTTTGGGTTAAGCTTAAAGTTTAAAATAATTATAGTAACAGTACAAAACTCACAATTTAAACAAAACAAGCAAATGTACTGGGATCTCCAAATTACAGCTGTATAAATTAAAATGTTTTAAAAATTGGTGGTGATCTTAAATAACATATCTAAATGATCTTTTAAAAATTTTTGAAACAAACTTTTTTCCTCTTTTGGAAAATGCATATATTTGTAATATTTTAATAATTCATTATAATATGCCAAGTTTAGTAGATGTTTTAGTTTTAATGACATCTGAAAATTTCAACATATTCTTTTTTAATTTGTTCAATTTTTGATTCAAATTATTAAAATGTTGATAAACTTATTTGACTGCAACTGCAACCCTAATGTCCCCTCTTTCTTGTATCTAGTTCTGTTTTTCATACTGTCTTAAATTTTTATTTCACAGTGACATATATTGATTACAAAAAGTGGGGGCCCAACTGTTTAACTTAAAAGTAAAATAAAATAATATGGGAAAAAAAGTAAAAAATTATTTGCTTTAAAGAGTGGTGGAACCTGGCCTTTCTGGCCTTCTCAAGCATACACAACTGCACCAGTGGGTTTTCACATACCAAAATTAATAGAAAACAGCAAAAAAGTAAAGGTTCAATAAAAATCTGAGTTTGAAAACTGCATAATGGGAATATGGGTATTTCTTTGTAAACTAGGCACCTCACTGTCCCAGGCCGATATAATATGAAAAATATAGTTCATTTTATAGTTTGTACTTAACTTAAAAAGATAATCACCA
>JAHBCN010001554.1:138234-159923 GCA_019359885.1 Listronotus oregonensis
TTTTTTAAAAACCCCGTTAAAAAAACCCCGTACAATTCAAGACAAATATTAATTATACGACTTAAACACAAAACCGCGAAAGGTGAGGTTTGTTTCCATTTTCAGATAGTATCTGAAAAAAATTTTAAAGCCATTGTGTCTGAAAGAGATAACGCGCACCAAAGGCCGAGAGTAATATTTATTAAGGCGTCTCATTAGTAATCTAGATCGTGAGCGCGGACTGTAGTTCGCTCTGTTTATTCGTGATATTCTGTAATGTATTTTTTTGACTTTTAGCTTTAAATCTATTTACCTTTAGGTAGATATCAACTAATAGCCAAACCCATTTATTAAACAGTATTTAAATGAAAACAATTATTAGTTAGTACATTTTTTAAAAATGCTTGCTATGTTTGGTTATATATTATTTTGTGTTTTTCAGTAATATAGCATAAGTATTGACGTTCTCTAGATATGATTGTATATGTTTAAAGAAATAAAGCTTATTGTATTTAATTCGAATGGAACTCACAGAATATCATCTTGATCCACTATTTTGGTTATCCCAATCGACCTTGGCCAACTTCTTATCTTTGAGGTTACTAAGCAGCCTTTGTCATTTGGATAACCTACCCTTAGCAGATGTTAACTTATTTGGTCTTTAAATGGCCTTAATTAGAAGGAATAAAACAAAATATAATTTGCGTGTTATATCCTATAGCACATAATATTATTTGAACAAGATTTCTTAAAAGTGTTAGACTATGTTATGGTTTAAATAACACTAAAATATTGGACTACCATTGTCTTTATTTGTTAATTGATACACAAAATTTCGGTTAGTGATGTATCTCCAACCGTTCAGTTGAAAACGGTTAAAAAAAAATTTTCACTAACCGAAACGTTGTATATTATTTAACAAATAAAGGCAATGGAAGTCGAAGATTTTAGTCTTATTGAATTTGAACGAGATGTTGAGTGGTATAAAAACATAACATTCGTAGTCACACACTCCCATAAACCTTAAATTTTATTTTTAAGCAAAGTAAGAAAACAACTTAATTGTTAATAATTGTAATAAAAGCGAAAGTAAAGAATCTTTAAGTTCTGCAAAACAAATAAACAAGATAGGTTAAAATTCACACATAAATCTTATAGAGAATTTCCCAAAAATAATTATGTTTTGGGACGAGCAAACTTTTCAATCATGTAATAATGAAAAAATTTTGGTGTGTAAGCTTTTTGGCATGCAGTATTACAAGACATAAACACACAAAACCAACCAAAGTGGGTGTTTTTCTATAAATGTTTTGGGTTGGATTAGTGGCTAAAGTGCCATGAGTTTAGCAAATCATGAAAGAACGATAAAGAAAAAAAACTACAGCCATATATGGTCAAATTTTACATTTCGACACCTGTTTGAAGTGTTTTCCCACCGGAAAACACTTCGAACTATATATAGACATAGGAACGATACATAGGAATTTTGAAAATTATAAAGTTTACTAACGTTGATGGGAACAACTTGACCAAAATATTTTTAAGTTAGTAGCACTTCCAGTTAACCGGAAGTAAGCGTAAACTTTCTTTCTTAAATGAAACACCCTTTATAGTATTACATTTTTAGATTCCACACAAGATTTCAGGCAGATTTCGTAAATCACATGATAGACCTAAGTCTAAGCGTTTTTAAGTTTTAAGGTCAAAAATGTCGTTTGCAGGCTCCAAAAGTTTTTGGAATGGACAACGTTACACAAACTTGCTCTTATTGTTAATGCTTAATAAAATAATAAAATTTGGGGGGCTTCCTTTAGAAACAAATATTTTTGGGTTTTTTCAATTTTTATCTTTAATCTTATTTTTAAAACTCTGTAATAATAGTTAGTAAACTATTTTTAAATATTTGTTAAAATAGCTGCTTTTTACCAAGAAATCTAAGTCAGATTAAATTTAAAGGCTTTCTTACAGCAAAAACTGATAACTATTTTAGTGTCTATAAACGACATTTTGGACGTTTATAGACGTGACTGCTTAAATATGTCAAAATCCCTTAGACTTGGCGTTAGGATATTAAACATAAAGTCCACCTAAAATTTGGTGTAGATTCTAAAAATGTAGTAGTATATAGGGTGCTTTATTTAAAATGAGCAAGTTGACACCTACTATCGGTATAATGGGAAGTGCCATCAACTCAAAAATATTTGAACCCAGTTGCCCCAGCGCTGTTAGTATACTTTCAATTTTTTAAATTTTCCTATGTATTTTTTCACTTATAGATCAAAGTGGTTCCTGGTGGGACAAACCCTGTATAAACGGGTCTTTACGTGGTCGTATTTGTACGAAATTTTCGTCGAATTTTTCACCGATAATCTAAATGAGGCATTAGAATAACTAGTCATTAAAATTAAACGACTATTTATAACTATTTATAAAGGTCCAAAACGCAAACATTTCTTACCCACATCCCATTGTATCATCAAATACATTTGTACAATTCGCACCAGCGTTGTAATAAATTAGTACCGGTACATTTGCGCTACGTAGATTTATACATAACAATTTGTTAGTTTTGTTACGTTCTAAGCACTGGGCAAACACCCACGCCAAGGTGTTTGAAAAAATGCTTTAGTCTTGAGGCTATTCTAATTTTCGCTTGATGCACGTTTTTCACAGTCTATTTAACGCAAAAAAAAGTAATAAAAAGTATGAGAAATTATCAAAATTACGAATATATGAAAATTTTCCCCCTAATTCCCTAAGCCAGTACATTGAAACAAATTCAGAATTCATGATTGTAATTTCCTAAACGACTAAAGATTAAATTTTGTGGTTAAGTGCTTTGCCATTAGTATTTAAAATTACAAAAACTTGGAAATGGTATTTCCCAAAAAATATTTGTGAAATCTCAAATTGGACGTTTTTGATTTTTCCTTTTTTTACGTTTTTTAAAGTTTTATAAAGATAATGGTAGACGTAAAATATTTACTACTAGCATTTTTTAAGGGCAGCATGGTGTAGTGCTATTATTTTTCAAGTTAAAGTTTCTTTTAAAAGGCCATTTTATGAATTTTTTAATATTTATTTTAATGTTTTAATAAAATTTTCAATTTTATTAACCAGAAGACAAAATTTGTTTTTAATTTTAAGATGTAATTTTATCAGTAATTATTATTATTATTATTAAATTTTTTTTATTTAGCAAATACATCATTTAAATTAATAATTGACATAAGCAAACAGAATGTAGTTAAAATGAATTACAATACATTGTTAGAGCTATCAAAACTAAAGAAATTGTTAGTCACAGCCACATTAAATTATATAAAAATGTAAGTCACAAACGTAATAAAAAAAAATTAAAAAATAACAACTAACAAAAGCCTTATAGTGTAAAATTACGTCATATTATAAAAATACATAAAAAAAGTCAAAAAATACATAATATTACTAAAAAAATATAAAATACAATAAAAATACACAAAAAAAGGAAAATCCCAAATTTTAGTTAAACAAAACAAATCCCAAAACAAAACAACAAACAAAAACAAGACAAGCAGCTAATATACATATTACAAAATGTTGCACTCTTTTAGAAGAATCCCGAGGCAACTTATTAAACGTATCCAAAAACCCTTTAAAAAAAAAAGGGGAATTGGGGACATTTTTTTTTTTTTTTCGTTGCAATAAAAAAAAATTTTGTTGTCTTGTACATAGGAATTTTGTCACGATTATGTCTATCTATCAACCAGATGGATGAAGCATTACACAGTTTAATTTTAAATCGAACCCAAAACACAAGATTTAAAATATCGAAACTGGTAACCATTGTAAACACTGATGCATTTTTTAGTCGGAGTAGGGCAAAACCCGGATAGTCGCCCAGGGTATAGTTGCCTTGATTGGAATAACCTCTTTTGTTTCGCGAATGACACACAACATGTTATTTTATTTATCTATAGACTCTGCAAATACAACTAAGATGGCAGTGTTACATGTCTCTGTGATTGCATGGGACGGCTAGGTGCGATCAAAGATTTTGCGGGGTAAACTTCCTCTTCTCGGCGGGGCATCTATCCTAAATCAATTTACATGGATTAGGCAACATCCCCTATATGGGATAGTTGTCCTAAAATTTAAAGGTCCGCAAAACTTGCTAATACTCAGGGAAATACCAAAGATAATGTTATTCTTTCAATAATTTGAAGATAATAAACCAAAGTACTACCCGTTTTACAAATAAAGAATCTTGCTTTTGTGCAAGAGATACATAGTTCTTTAAAAAGTGAGGCATCTATCCTGGTTTTACCCTATATTAAGAGCAACACAATATCAAAAATCATTGCCCTTTTTTTGTAATTTTTGCAATCTAGCTTTGTTTATATAGTAATAATATACATATGAAACATTTTAAGTACTCAAAACATTTCGAAAGAGGATACAATATTAATAATTTTATAATGAAATAATTTTTTTTTATTTTGGGTAGTTTATGGGGCTAAAAGCCTAAGTACTAACGTACCGGTGGTACCTTAACTAAAGTAAGAGGCAATCTACGGACACATAACTTAAAGATTTGGAGATTAAGGGAGGAACGAAAGGTCATCTCGGGGAGCAGACTAGACACTCTAAAGATGAAGAGACAAAGTGAAAAGTTCGGGGCCTATCCAGCTTGACTTTGAAGGAATGCGTGAAAGTAACTTTGGGTTATTCTTTTAGGGGCCGCCAGAAAAAACAAAACCACTAACTCCTTAAGCAGAAACCGTAAAAGTACCTATAATAAGCGAACATTTAACAAAATTTACGCTAAGTGAGAGGCATATTAATATTTTAGCTATCTTATCATTCAAAATAGAGGTTAAATGAAAGCTTTATTTTTCAGTAGTAGGTACAATTTGAAAAACACTTTTTTTAACTTCAACAAAGCTACATGTATAAGAATGCCCCTTTTGGTGAACATAAATAGGTGAAATATGACTTGTTCGCTGACAGAAATAACAAGGTGAAGATATATGAAACGGCAATTAATATCAATTGTACCGTATCAGCGAGAATGAGCGTGAAATTTAAAACGTAAAGGTTATTTTGCATTTTGTTGTTCAATATTCGGTCGTATTACATTTAGTTATGCAACCCGAATGGAGAATTATATCCGAAGGCGCTTGAAAAAGTTTTAAACGTCGGTGGCTCATATGTGAGTATTTTGTTTCCTAGATTGATTAATTGAATGATTTCTTTAATGGTAAACCTATAATGACATGTTTTATTGGTTCAATTTGACTTATTAGTTTTTTTATGCTTTTGATCGCTTATACCTTGCAATTTTTTTTTTTTGTTTCCGAGCATGATGCCTAAAAATAAGGAGCATCATCTCTGGGTTACAAAAATGGCCCCCAAATTGCAGTAAATTAAGATGGCGCTGGTGTTCTAGGGGACCGTTTTTAAACCTTACTTTATTAAATGTTTATTAAATTGTTAACGAGTGTAGTGGAACGGTGTTTATTTTTACCTGTACACAAAACTAGCTTTGTTTTGTCTGTTTTTAGGTATATATTGTTACGTTATCTTGTCTGTAGAGTCGGTTTATACAAAAATTAAAACAAAATACATAATTACTTTTTGTTTTCTGTTAGTTATTTCTAAAAAAAATAAAAAAAGGTGAAACCCTCATTTAAAGCCCTTTTATGTTTGAATCCAATTTTGGTAGTAAAAAAATAAGTTCGCGAATATTCGCGAACATTCGAGACAATTCGTGAACGATTTTAAATTCAAGGAAATTTAACATCTCTAGTGGTACGATTGGTTCTCCTTTTTGTTTATTATTATGTGAAAATCGATATTTTGAATAGTAACTTGGAACAGCAGAAATTATTTATTAAATGTTTTGTATGTAAAATCTTCTTGAGCCCTTTTATTAGCAATTCGTAAAAGAATAACAAAAAGGTAAGATCTGAAATAATTTATTACAAGACATAACTACCACATTATAATCTCCAAACCAATATATTCTAAATCTAGAACATAAATAAACTATGCCAATGCAATTACCAAAAGAAAGTGGATGAAATGTGTAGGTATATGATTTTACAAAATTCAGTTATTTAAAGATAGCACATATATGTTCTATGCTCTTCTGCAATAAAGAACATGTATGTATAAATGACCTGCTTTTACTTTCAAATGAGTTCTACAAATAGAGTTTAACTGTGTTAAATGCGTAAATATTTGTGTGTATTTTTGTCAGCTATAATTTTAAATTTCAAAAAAATACATATAAAAACAATGTTTTTTAAAAATTCTTAAAAATAAATAAGTTTTATATTGCCCCAGTCCGAGATGGGGAATAACAATAATAAACATATTCCACGAACATTTAATTGAAAGGTCCAGTCAAGCAAGTATTTAATACAACTCAAAAGTAATCCAACATATCAAAACATTACCGGCAAAATGTTTAGAAACTTTGTGAGTAATATGAGTGATTGATTGACTTTTATATGTTTTGATATCAGGCACTTCGATCGAAATTAAACGGAGGTGAAATTTCTGAAAACTACGTATTACACATAAATACCTGAAGTAAGACCTGTAAACTAAAAGGGTTTATATACTATTTTTGAACGGCATTCATTAAATATTATTTTAGAATAACAAAAATATTTTTTTATATATTTTATTTAATCAAGCGTGCAATTTCTACGAATACATTTTTATAAATTTTTTGGTTTGACCAGTGTAAGAATAAAACATATTTTTTGATGTATATACTAAATTCTTCAGCAATTTTTTTAAATTTAAAAATAATTTTCTTGTTTAAACAATTTGTTTAGTACCGCAAAAAGCCTAATGCTTTAAGCGATTTTTAATTGATCCTATCTTTTTTAATACTTTTAATTATAAGATTTTATTAATGAACTGATTGAAAAAAAGTTAGGGATATTGTGAATTATCTGAGAAAAAAGTTTTCGTAAAAAATTTTATATCGACTATTTACTTTCACTTTCAGAAATCAAGCATATTTGTTTTTACTGGAAAAATATTTATTGATTAAAAGGGAACTTTACTCTAATAATGTAATAAAACGGATAATTATCAGAAAGAAAAAATATATTAATAGCTAGTAATTCCACCTTTATTGGCTATTACTGCTTCAACTCGGCAGGCATTCTTTTAAAAATTTGATGATCCAAGTCATTTTTATCGAAGGTATTCCATAAATCTTTAAAGAACCCTTTTCAGTGACCCAAGGTCCTGAACAGGAGGTTGATGGGCAATTAGTGCCCTTCCGAGCATGTCCCAAGCAGGTTGAATGCAGTTTAAATCTGAAAACACTGGGGGTAATGGCAGATGATTAATTTCATTAAATGCTAGCCGTTCTGGTACTACCCTGGCTCCCCGTGCGGGCGAGCGTTATCATCCAGAAATCTGAAATTGGGTTCCAAAATTCCAAGGATAATCATTCACTAAGATATTAATCATGTCATGGGCATAAATTTCACCGGTCATTGTACCTTCACAACCATACAACTCCGTTCGACCTCCGTGAAAATTCCACCCCAGACCATTACACCTTCATCTTCAAATGGATGTACTTCTTGAACATATCGGTCATTAACTTTTGAATTTCTTGGTCTCCGGACACGAACTGTACGTCTGTCGGGTTTTAAAGACAAAAGCGGCTTTCATCGCTAAACATAAATACGCCACTCATCATTCCAGTTGGCTCTTCATTGACCAAAAACAAACGTTGAGCTTTATAGACTGCAGTCAACGGAGGGCGCCTAATAGGCCTATAAGAATGTAAACCTGCTTCATTTAATCGATTTAAGACCGTCCGAGGGGTAATATGAATTCTGCTGGCAGCGAAAAGGTCCTGGCTGAGCAACGTGCAGTTTATTGTAGGATCCATCCTAGCTCTTCTTATAAATCTTTGGTCCTCCCTAGCATTTGTTGACCTTGGTCTACCCTCCCTATGCCTAGTCATGACAGATCCAATCTCATTAAATCGGTTATTAAGTCGGGAAATTACACTTTGAGAAACAATAAACCGATCAGCCACATCGATCTGTCGCGCACCTCCAAAGAAGCAACCCAATGGCTTATTTCTTTCTCTACCGTTAAGTGACGCCTATTTATATTGGCGATGACAAAATAACTACAATATCGCAAACTGCCGCTAGCAACAAATGTAGTTACTTAAACTTTAAAAAAAAAATTTTTTTAATTTCATTTTTATAGTTTTTTTATTGTTAAAAAGAAAACTGTCAAAAATATATAAAATAGGATATCGATCATTAAAACTGTTTTATTTTTTAATTAAACAAAATTTACTTGATAGACATGCAAAATATCTTTTGATGATTTTTCTCAGTGTATTTAATGCAAAGATTAAACCATACTTTTTATATTTAAATCCGCCGACAAAGATTATTTTCGACTCTTTTTTATTTTTAAAACATATGGCGATTTTGAACCCACTGTTTCACTGACACCATAATAAACGACATGGCGCAACTAAAAATTTTATCACTTCAAATCCGAAATGCCAAAAGCCTAAAATAGGGGAACTTTTTTCAAGCTATTTAAAACTCATTTCCAGCAATATAATGTTATTTTAATTTTACAGCAATAAATCAACTGATAACAATCTCTGTCGCTTCCCCCAATAAAGTATAAATATGCATATAAATTTTTAAAAAGCAAATGCTACTAGAAGAAGTAATAATTTATACACATACCTGTTGTTAAAAGATATAGAAAAATGCAAAGGGAAAAAGGGATGACTATAGTTTTAATCCAAAACGAATAAAGAATGCCGAGCCATAAATCTTGAGGTGACCTCGTAAATAACCAGCGGTTGTAGTTTAAATATTCCAGATTAAAAAAATAACTGGATATAAGCGATAGAAAAGCCTAGAGTTTAGTCAGTGAGCATATGTACTAAAGTTTTCTTTTTTATATTTCTGTATAGCAGCGTTTCTCAACCTTTTTTGGCCCGCGGACCAGTAAAATTTGTAAAAAAAATTCGCGGACCAATGATATTTTTTTAACAGCAAAATTTTACTAGGTATTAAAGAACTACTACAGATGTTAATCGTAACATTTTTATTATCATTTACTCACAATAATATTTAAATGTAAAGATATGTAATTTTATATACATATAAAAATTACGTTTATAAAGCTTTAACAAAAATCACAGAAAATTATTTAAAAAAAATTAATTATGGACATAGAAACACAACAAAAAATATTACTCTTTCGATTACAAAAAAGGAAATCAAAAGTATTTACAAAAAATATAATTTGTTGTTTGTAATAATAATTACAATCATAAATTACATAGAATAAAAATAGTTTAAGATATTTAATTTTTGTAACTTTACAAATTCAAATTTAGTTATTATTTTTTTAATAATAAATTTTTTTTTTTGGGGGATAGAAGGTCCGCTGACTAGTAAAATTTCTGTGGTCCGTCGGACCAGCGGTTGAGAATAATAGCTGCTGTATAGCCCTATTTTTAGATGAAAAAAAAAATATTAATATTATACACAGTGTGAACCACTGGGTTTTTTTAAAAAAGAAAGATCGTTTTTTTTATTAATATCTTTTTTAAATCCACGTTCCAAAATTATATTGTAGCAGTTAGTCTTATAACAAGTCAAAAGATATTTAATTTAAAAAAAAAAACAAAATAAGGTATAATTAGTTTAAAAACATAACGGAAATAAAATCGACAAAAATATTTGATTATTTGTGAACATTTTTACCGCTCTGTGATACTTATATTTAATATTTTAATTTAATAGGCATAAAAAAAATACTACATCACTTAAAAAAAAAAAAATAGCAAAGTGTAACGTGTTTAAAAAAGTATATGGCTAGTATTTTTTACCATCAACAAGATGTTTGCATCGATAGTGTTAAACTTGCGCCAAAGATTGTAAAAAAATTTTTTTTAAAAAATGATATGGAAGTGCTTTAAACTAAAGCTATTTTTTTTTGGTTAACGTTGATGATACTGTATAAAGAACAAAGCCCTTTAATAAGGACCGAATACAACACGTAAAATAGCCATGCTATGTAATTTTTTTTTTTTTGAGAATTCTAACCAACTGGGATTTGTTTGTCGAAAAAAATACACTTAAAGTTGACAAGTTTACAGAGAAATGCCCATATACGGAATAAAGATACACAAATTACCCATATAATTGTACTTGCGGATTTTTATTTTATAATACAAAACCGCAATTTGCAAATCCAGAAACTTTGCCTCCCTCTGCCTGCTTAAAATAATTTTACCCTTGATTTAACTCTACTGGCTGCATAAAATAGTTTTTGGATCGCCATTCCTATTTCTTTGTAAACATACATATTAACAGATGAGTTTATTTCACGTTATTTAAAATTAAGGGTAATTATATATTGATATATATCTGAAAATTTTATAAAATTCATCATCCATAAAATGTTTATTTTTAATATTTAGAAATTTGTTAAATTCAAAACTAGATGTAACTATGCAAATGAAAGCCTTGAAGGGAATTAAAAATTTGGTGTTCTCAAAAATAATTATTGTGTGTAGTAAACAAACCGGTTTAAATATTTTTTTTAGAAAATTCCCAAGATTTGTATAAAAAATAGCAAGGAAAGTGTACTTACGCTCGCTAGGAACGAAAGAAATCCTTCAAGTTTAGTAAAATCAATAAGTTTTTCGTCTATCATTTTCTTGAATTCCGCTTACTGAACATAAAAGCAAATTAAATGCAAAAATTTTTAAAATTCTATCTTTTTTTGTAAAATTTATCAACACATATTTAAGTTTGACGTCGGAATGACAATTATAAATAATGACTGATGACATTTTACATTCATTATAGCGTTTTCCATTTGTAGGACTAGTAAGCAAATTTTCATTTTTTGTTAATTTAGTTTTGCTTAAAGCTTTGCTTATAAACTTGCGAAATACGATTTGCTAACTACGAATTCGCAAGATTCAGCGCCGGTCTTTTTTGCTATTTCATATCCCAGCGAATTTTCTAGGGATTTGGTACTGGAAACTGGAACTGTTGGCATGTGCAGAAGAGGATGGCTCAGTTTGCCAAGGACAAACTCGCTGTGACGTCACCACCTGTGCTGGGTAGGGATGTCGATAGTTCGAGCTATCGATAATTTCGACACTATCGCCTATCAGCTATCAATACTATCGATAGTTTAGTAAGCTGGATAAGTTCAACTCTCGTATATATCGATCGCCCTGCAATAATGCTATATAGATGACGGTATCCAGTGCTTATGATTATTATTTAAACAAGCCTGTAAATATATAACACCAAACAAACCACCGTAGGTATTTCATGGGACAGCTACAACGTACTAGCCATGGTAGGTACTACCAGGTACCTACAAGGGGTAATTTTAAAGTTTTTTTAGTTTATCCTAGTGATGCGACTCGAGCCCTATTTTTACTCGAGTCACTCGAGTGAATTTGTCAAACTCGTACTCGATTGAAAAAAAAACTATTACTCGAGTCTCTATGCACTTAAGTTACCGAGTCAATTCGACGCATCGAGTTGATTCTGTTGCCACCAGATGTCACTTCACTACTCTATTTTACATTTTTACTTATCTATGCTGCGCCGGTACAACCCGGGACTGACAGGTTTAAACTTGCATCTCGTAGTTCGCCGCACTCTAGTAAGAAAATATAAAATAAAATAATAAAGACATTTGTTTAAAATTGCTAAAATAATTTTCATTCAAATTGCAAATTTGCAACTCGAGTGACTCAAAAACTCGAGTATAACTCGAGTGAGGTAGTAAAATTGCTCGAGTGATTCGAGTCACAAAATCCTATTTAAGTCGCATTACTAGTTTATCCAGCAATTTATTTGCTGGATAACCAAAAAAAAAAACTTTAAAATATTTAATATATACCAGCACAAAGGCTTGATGATAGAAAGGGGATTGCAAGGTAATAAGAAAAGGTAGTCCGCAGCTACTAGGCAGAGATTTTAATTTTCGACTTAAAAGTCCAGGCTTCTGAGATACTAAAAAATAATATCTTTATATTAAAAAGAAGGATAAAAAAATAATTTTATATTTATAATAAATTAAATTTAAGGGTTTATTTACTCTAACTGCTCTAAAGCATTTTATGAAATTAATTTGGGATACCTATATATAGACATAGATATAGATATATAGACATAAAAGATTTGCACAAAAATTTATTTAGAAACAATTAGCATAAGAAAAATACTATTATTTATTCTAATTAAAAATATTTTTAATTAGAATAAATAATAGTCGCATTTAATTATTATTTACGGTTATATAAACACAAATTTCAAAGTTAAAAAATTTAATAAGAATATACATATAACCTGCCCTTACAGACGATAATAAATTAGGAAACAGTGTATTTTATTTTATTTATTATTTTTTTTAATTTGCATTTTTCAATAACTTTTTTTAACTCTATCCCGAGAAGCCGAACGCCTCAAGCTTGATATCGCTGGCTGGTATTCTTTTTTTTTTCTAACTAGTCTTTCATTACGGGTTGTTTCAGAAGATTTTTTAAATTTAATTTCTTGGTTCTGCCGTCTTCCTCAGAAACTTGCGTGAAGGCAGGTCTAAAAAAAACAATACATTTTTTACCAAGAATTTTACCATATTTAATTTTTATATAAAATCTACATAGATCAACATTGTAGGGTTTTATAAAAAAATTTAAATTTTTAGTATAGCATTATGGATACTAAAATTGTATTATTACCTACTTTATAACTCACTCAATCTCTCTCATAGTCATTAAGACCAGTGGTGATCACAGCAGCTCTGCGCTTCTCTAAATTTTCTAACGTACGTTTAATGGAACTGAGCCATCCTTTATTATATCGTTGAGTTGCACCAAAGTTTAAGGAATCCTTAGCCTGCCTTAGCGTTAAGTATTCCTTAAATCTTTAATGAGAGATCGAACGCTGTTAGAACAACACCGATACGTCACGGTTTTATATCAGTTTGCCATATGAGACCGTGATGTATCGGCGTTGTTCTTACACACAGGAAGTTTAAAGGTGTATGGAAGCCCATCAGCAGGCCCATTCGATCAAAAAATATCCAGCCCAGTATGAAAATAACTGTCAGAGTTGGCCCCGCCGATTTTGCGTAATAACGAAATTCCACGAAATAATTTAATGTGTTGTACTTAACACTGATAAATCAGTGTAGTTAGGCAACACATTATACTTTTATGGGAGCCGTATTAGTTTCGATTGTTTTGCTTTGTGTGATTATATTTTGTGGTTGCAGAAGTTTTTTGGATTGTTATTTTAGTGATTAGTGTTTATTAAATTGTGACTATAATTTTGTGTTTATTGTATGTTACTTATTTATCGTATCAAAATGACTAAAGGTTGTATGGTTTTGCCTTGCAAATCTAAGGGTAACATACCCGGAATTTTTTACTTTAGGTAAGTATTTCTTATATTTAAATTAGGTGCTTCTTATGAGACGTAACGTTAGGTAACCGAATAAATAATAATATAACAATTGTGAATAATGGAAAATGAAAATTTCATAGGAAATAGCAGTGAGAGCAGTGGCGTAGTCAACCTTTCAGGCGGGGGGACCAACGTTTAAAGGGGCGCTCTATTTCTTAAAACATTTTTATTAAAAAAAAACACACAACAATAAACAAACAGATCTATATTTGAAACTTTAGGCCAGAAAGGAAAATAATTGACAATATAAAAAAATGTTCTTACCCAGCAGTTTTTTGAAAAATCTTGTAATTTTTGGCTGTGTGTTGCGCTAACATCTTTTTTTTTTTTCACGATATTCCTTCCTGAACTGAGCACCTGACTTTTTTTTCTTTTTATCCATTTTTACTCTTAAATTTACCCTTTGCATAGACAATAAACGACTAAATAACACCAAAAAGGAGAATATGAGTACCAGAAATAAATAACATACGATTTGCAATATTAAAAAAATAAAGTAAACAATTCTGGAATATATCCAATACCGACACAATAAAAAAAATGCCGCCACAAACGGATCCCGCGTTTTAGCGGCTTTTTCCGCGGTGTTAGTGTTGAAGAGAACAACGCTCCGCTGACACTGGGGAACAGAAAAATTATTAACAAAAGTGTGGAGAATTATTTTTTAAAATATGACTCCATTACACCAGCCAGTAAAAAATGTTTAAAGCACAGCATAGTATGTTGTAAATAATCCTCTTTTATATACGGTAGGTTGTTTGGGCGCAGGGGCGTTGGTCTGGGGGGCGGGAAGGTCGCCCCCCCTGGCCCCCACCTGGCTACGCCACTGAGTGAGAAAGTAAGGCAATCTTAACTATCTTTTAGATGATTTCCACAATGTTTGTGTATTTCTGTGGATTATTAAAAGAAATAAGGTTTACATTTAGGTACTTTTATTTCATTTAACAATTTAGTAATTCTTTTAAAGGATCAAAATAATTTTGATTTTTAAATACTGGGCAGACCAGGCAAATTTTAATATATACAGGTCCTCTTAATTGAATAAAGAAGTACAATTTTATGTTAAAGTTCCTTTTTGCTTTTTCTGTATTTGTTTAAAAAGAAATTAGATTTTTGATTTTCTTAAACTTACATTATCAACTTTAAGCTCGAGATACTGTAGACACATAATATTTAACGGTTACTGTTACAATGGATACCTAGGTACAAAAGGTTACTAAACATTTTTAACCACTGTTATTCTGTCTCATGAATGTTGGTTATTAGGTGAAAAGTATAAGCCTAAAAATCAGTTTTAAAAATTTTCCACAATCTTAGGATTAGATTAAACTCATTTGCACTATCTTGCCCTTCTTTTATCACAAAATTGGTGATAAGTACATGAAACTATCATACAATGTTTGAAATTTATTTTAAAAAAATCGTGTTTTTATTTATTTACAAAGATTTTTGGTAAAAATACAAAACTCCCAAAAATATCGAACAATTAAATAGAAGGCTGTAAAGTGGCGCCATCTATTCTTTCCATATTATATCAGGTGATATAAAATCCAATATTACATAATAATTTTAAATATTCTATGGTAGTATCGTTTAATAACCAATAATTTTGTACAAAAAATAAAAAAAAGCACTGAATGCTTGAATTTGACATTTGATGATGTCGACTTTATAGATAGTAACAAAGAATTATGGAAGTCCGGCTCTGACCTACTATTCATTGCGCAAACTCCGCGGGGCCAATCCCCCGATTCGCGCTGCCCTGCACGCCTGGACAATTTTGTTCTACAGTATTGGGCTTCCATACACCTTTAAACTTCCTTGTTCTTACAGCGTTCGATCTCTAGCCATCATACTCCTTAAGCGTAGTTCATATACGAAACTTGTTCTGATTGGTCGATTTGAAATGTTTTAATTGTAGGAGGTCTTATCTTAAGTTTTTTGCGATTTGCAATATTTAAAATCTAGGGGGCGGGAAAATTGACGGATTCCTATTGGTCGACTTAAAATATGTCAGTTGTCCAAGGGCTTAATGTCACTTTTTTTGCGTTTCGTAATATTTGAAATGTGAGAAGCGGGAAAATTGACTTTGATTCAAGATTTTGCGAATTCCGCAAAAATTGAAGACCCACGAGCATGCGTATTGATATAGATACTCGTTTGATTCTGGCGTTGCTCAAAAATTAAGTTACTACGGTTCAATTCCAATAACATTTACATAGATGGCTGCTAGTGAAGACCGTGTCCGTTGGTTGTGGTTCGAAACTCACGTCAAACTATAAGTTCCGGCTGGAAAACATTACACAGATGTTAATAAGGGTAGTTCAGTGGTGTCAGTTATATTTGCATAAGGTCCGTCGTGGCTTTACCCCGCGTTGTCTAAAAGGTGCTGTAAAATGCAAATTCTGCATGTTTTTATGCTTGGGCAGCATTGACGGAACGGGGAATCGGAAGCGGGATCGTTGTGTGCTTTTAAAGTTCTAAAATAAAACTAGAGTGTTTGTTTTCGAAAAACTTAATCTTATAGGATTAAAGCGATCCTTTATTTCATGACAACCTGTCATTCTCTCACATGTTTTAATAGCACATTATGCAGTTGTGATTTCAAGTAAAAATAAAATAAAAAGTTAAAGTTTCTAGCATATTCCTACTGATTCAGCCTCCCAGTTAGGCAGTGCCAAAAAGTGTGCAAGAGAGAAAGATGAATCAAAATATAATCTTTCTCTCTCGCTCCAACGTGCTAATTGGTCGAGGAGGACCGGCTGACGAATCAGCACGACAAGTGGGATATAACCTTCCCACCGACCAATAAGCACGGGGAAGCGAGAGAGAAAGGTTATACTGTAATTCTTCTGTCGCTCTCGCTTGCTGTCTAGTAGCAAGGCTGCCTCTATAAGTATATGCTCAAAGGTTAAAATAAGTTTGTGATCTTTAATTTTATTCCTTTCGTATTTTGTGTCTTTAATATAATTTCTTATTTTTATTTTGTTACTTGCCTGTATAAAGACTTTATGGGAATAAAGTATATTTTATTTTTTGTTGTTGTTTGTTTTAATAAATCCACCTTATAAGATGCAATTATGAAGGTCAGTAAATGCAATAGCCCTTAGCCCTTCTCCTGTGCTTCTCCTTCACCAGTAAAAATATTCAACTTGATCCTTATTATTCACTGACGACCAAAGCATTATAAATGTTTATTAAAATAATACACAGAGAAAAACCTAACATAAGATTCAATATTTTATGGTCTGCAACAATAAAATGTTATAAAAAATAACCTTAAAAACATAACATATTAATTAGCAGCCAAAATAGGTTAAAAAAAATGGTCTCAATGTTAGTTAAATGCCAGTGTTAATAGAATGGCTTAAAACATAAATATTCTGCAACGGTTGCCTTCAAAAAGCCAATGTTGGGTTGTTAATAATATGCGTATTTTATTATTGGTAGGCTGCCATTTTTGTCCGCTTGTCAGCAATACGTTTTCTTGTTAAATTTATTGGTAATTAAATGTTTATTTTGGATTGACTCTTTGATACGTAAAAGATGTTGGCATAATATTACCACCATGCTTTACCATCAATGCCAATATGAAAAACGTACGGGGTGTCCCATTTTCGACACTTTTATAGGGTATCTTCGTAATTGTAAGTGCTATCAAAAAGTAATATGGGCCTTATGTGCTTTTTTTGGGGCAAACTTAAAATGGTAAAATAAAAATTTGAAAATTTTCGCTCGTTTAAAAAATACGAGAGAAATTCGAAAAATTATCAATTTCAGAATGATCCTATATTTTCTTAGTTACAGAAAAATGTTTTATACTAAAGTTTCTTTATAATAATTGTTGAATAATCTGCCGTTTTTAGAATAAGTATATAATAAAATAAAGGTGAAAAAGTTATTGGACTTAACCTCATTTCCTAAAATTCGAAATATTATGGCAAACAATAGTAAGAAAGTAAAGACATACCATTTCCATTAGGAATGGGAAGAACAATACTTCTTTACATCATTCATAAAACTGTACATTCGAATTTTGAAAAATAATTCCCGTTACATTCCGCCATTGGGAAGGAAAAACCGAAACAGTTAAAAAAACAATTAATTCGACAACAGTCGATATTTTTAAAAACAGTCTACAAAAATAAGGTAAATAATAAAGAAACCTTATAAAGACAGAGAACTCATTAAAACGGTCGTTTTTAGAAGCTACAGATTCCTTATTTGCCAACTTTAGAAATAGGGACAAAATAGTGTTTGCTATAAAACTGCAACTTTCTGCTAACACAGTGATGATGATTTTTTCGCAGTTAAGAAGTGACTTAGATAACTGTGTTTATTTTTCACTGCAACTGGATGAATCATCAGATGTGGTGGACACCTTCCAGATGGCCTTATTCGTCAAGATAGTTTTTAGTGATTTTACAAATAAAAAGATTTTCTGAAGTTTATTCCACTAAAAGGACATACTACTGGACTGGATTTGCTTTCTTATTTCAAAAATCTTATTTCATCTGAGAAAATTCCAATATCGAAAATGGTAGGTTTGACAACCGATGGTGCTCTAGCAATGGTGGGTTGTGATTACAAAGGGCTCAAAGAAGGAGATAAATCGCAGCGTTAAAATAATGGGCACGAAATCCGCCTTGTAATTGAGATTTTTAAAACCTCCGCTAGGAGGCGCACGTGGTCCAAGTGAGTCTTAAAATGTTCGGTTTCTTATGGTGCAACTGTTAAAAATATAATATTTTTAATGAATTATTAATTATTTTGATATTTACAAGTGTATATTATGCTTGTATATAGATAACATAAAATATATTTTGAAAAATTAATGATCGACGGCATTGGGACAATCAAAATAGAGCAAGTTTAATGTCATGCTGGAGCTAATTAAACTAGTATTTTTAAATAAATTTGCTTTACTTATTTAATGCAAACAGGAGTACCCGAAATAAAAACAAAAGTTGATCCATTATTTACTCTCAATACAAAAAGCTAACAATAGTTATTTATTATACAAGGGAAAAAGTATTGGATTTTAGCTCTAGGTTGTGTTGTCTTCCGACGCGAAGTGGAGGGTGACAAAACCGGAGTTAAAAATCTAATATTTTTCCCGTGTATAATACACTATTTTTTTCTGTGACGGGAAAAAACAGCGACTTAATATTGAAAAACATATAATTACAATATATTAAATTTAGAAAATTATGAATGTAAAATTCAATGCTTAAACAGGGACCGCGTTGCTAAGGAAACCTTTCGAGTAATCAAATATCTGTCATATTTCATTGTGATTTTATTTAAAAATTGCGAACTTACTGGTTGTTTTGAGTAATATAAAGTAAAAAAATGTGTGATTCCGATTTTTCTCTGACTAAAAAAAAAATATAAAATATCCTAAATTAAATCCTACCTTTATTTATGTGTATATAAATATCCGGAAAAAAAGTAATTTTTAAAAAGTAATTTTTGTCCCTGTCAACAGATATGAAATGTCTAACTTTTTTCCCGCCACAGAAAAAATATTCTTAATGACTTTAGCTAAATGACCTACAGAATTTTAAGTAAATTTATTTTATTTATTAAATTTCAACTGGGGAGGGCCCTTAAATAAATACACTATTGCATAAATAATTTATTTATTGAAATACAATCACATTTTGGTTAGAAGTTTTTTCTTCTATTAAATTTAGAATTTCTGGTTGTAATGTAAATTTTTTTTTTTTTACCTCTATGGACTAGGTTCGAATACATGGTGGTTTTTGATTATTCTACTACTTGACAAATAAGAAGGTAAATTGGGAAATATACTTAGCACTGCACCTTCTTTTAATGTAGGCCTTCCCTTTTTTTATCTGGTGTACCGAACCATCAGGCATTTTAGTCTCATAAAAGTTTAGTAGTTCTTCTTCGAAAAGTGTAATGAACAAACAACATTATTTTCCGGAAAATTTTACTTTACGGACACCATGCCGATTTTCATGAATTTTTGCATACGGGGTTTTGGGGCGCTGATCACGAATCTAAAATTGTTTTTCCGGAACCTCTGGTTTTTTAAAGGCCTCCGGACAACCTCAAATTTCCCTTTTCTTGAAACTGATTACCCAAATGGGAAATACCAATAGGCACTTATATATTAAACAAATACACTGAAATTTCAATAATTTATCGTCTATTTTAAGTAAAAATTATCTTAAATAAATCCACTTTTCTATACCTTGTAAGAAGATATGTGATGTATAACTGGTTGCCTGATTATAATTAAGTTGTCAAGATATCAAAAACTGGATTTATATTAGGTGTTTTTTACTAAAAATAAGCAATAAACTTTTGTAAATTTTAGTGTATTCGTTTAATATATAAGTGCCCAATCAGTGTATGTTCCATTTTGGTGGTAATCAGTTTCAAGAAGGAGGAATTTTGGAAAAATGTTCATTTTGAGGTTAGTCCACTTGGAGGCCTCATAACTCAAAAACCAGAGGTTGCCGGAAAAAACTAATTTTGGTAAAATTTTACTTTACGGACACCACGCCGATTTTAATAAATTTTTGCACACAGGGGTTTTTTGGGGCGCTGATCACGAATCTAAAATCAGTTTTTTCCGGCAACCTCCGGTTTTTGAGTTATGAGGCCTCAAAGTGGACTAACCTCAAAATTCTCCCTTCTTGAAACTGATTACCAACAAATGGGAACATACACTGATTAGGCACTAATATATTAAACAAATACACTAAAATTTACAATAATTTATTGTCTATTTTAAGTAAAAATTATCTCAAATGAATCCACTTTTCTGTACGTTGTAAGATTTATGATGTATAACTGGTTGCCTGTTCATAATTAAGTTGTCAAAATATAAAATCTGAATTTATTTAGGGTGATTTTTACTAAAAATATGCAATAAACCTTTGTAAATTTTAGTGTATTCGTTTAATAAATAAGTACCCAATTAGTGTATGTTCCATTTTGATGGTAATCAGTTTTCAAGAAAGGAGGGAAATTTTTGGGAAAAAAGTCCATTTTGAGGTTAGTCCACTTTGAAGCCTAATAACTCAAAAAACCAGAGGTTGCCGGAGAAAAACTGATTTTAGATTCGTGATCAGCGCCCCAAAAAACCCTTGTATGCAAAAATTCATGAAAATCGGCGTGGTGTCCGTAAAGTAAAATTTTACCCTAATTTTAGATTCGTGATCAGCGCCCCAAAAAACCCCCGTATGCAAAAATTCATGAAAATCGGCGTGGTGTCCGTAAAGTAAAATTTTACCCAAAATACTTTTATAAAGGTAATATTATACCTATAATTATAAATTACAAGTGTTTTATTATTGACAGTAATTTTTATAACAAGAATTCACCTGCCTAATTAATATTTTTGTGTTAGAAATATTTGTAGGTTATATAATTTGTATTATAATATGCCTTGCATTTTCAATTGATAATAGACAACAGGTATATTTCATACATATCCTACCTATATATTTATTTATTTTTTACTTTACATTAGGTGCTTTAAACAGACTGGGATTTATTTGACCCGCCACTTTTCTGGCTTGTTTATCGGCGGAATAACTCTATTTGCACCCCGGAACGAAACAAGTTCTATCTTTATTCACTTTCTTAACACTCATTGTTTATAAATATTAGCAAAATACACCACTTAACGACCACGTTTAATAAAAAATTATACAATTTTCTAAAACTTCTCATAAAACACAAAGCTAAAATGTTTTGGAATTATAGCAGAATATTAAGTGCAAAGATAAAAAGACGACAGTTTTATTTTACTTGATGTCAAACTTTACTTTTATTTACACAACTGGTTTTACCTTTATTTTAAATACAAGGTTACTAAAACTTAAAACTCAACAGCCCCTCTATTTAAAATAAACTAAACCTTGCTTCTTCGCACACATCTTGGTCTTGAACTTGTGTTTTACGATGTTGCCACTTGCATCCCTTTTTGTTTTGAATACCCATTTGTTATTTAAAGGCTTTCTGTCACCAGAATATTCTACTAACTCCCAAGTTTGGTTGTCAATCAGAGCAGAATATTCTTCCTTCATGGCTGCACGCCATAGGTCACTATCAGGTCTGCTAAGAGCTTCTTCAACGGTCACTGGATCTGCCTCATCAACCATAGTTACAAAACTGACCTCATAGTCTTCTAAACTTTTCGGTGCTCTTCTTTCTCTCTCACTTTGCGTA
>JAHBCN010001555.1:0-114295 GCA_019359885.1 Listronotus oregonensis
AAAATAAAGGCTCCAGAAGCCACGTAAATATAATCAAAGACTCTGTACGTTACCTTGGGGTTTGCTAGTGCCCCTAGTGTTGCCTGGTTTATTTTTTATCAGCTTAACTTAATAACAATTAACAGTTATTATGATAGATATTTATTTATGCGATTGGTCATTATACCTATTATATCTTTTCCTCGGTAATATTTAAAACTTTTCGAAATATCTTTCCAGAACAAGTTGACACACCAAGGTTTTTAATTGACAGTGAACGATACGTCACATAACCAAAAATATAAAAAAATAAATAATCATCCGATGTTTTTAAAAAAGTTTGTTGTCACCGCTGTAACAAAGATTAATAAAAATGACCTCATTACAAATAATGGGATTAATTCCGACTTTATCTGTTTTTCACTGGATGTACGAGATGGCAGATATGTTTTTGCTAAAAAACCTTTTGAAAAATGTATTTGACAAAAATCAAGATATCCTTTCTTTTAGAAAGGTCCGGCACAAGGGTAATAAACTTAACAAGGAGTGCTCGACCCCATTTAAGCCCATATACGCCAATTTAAATGTCAATTCGGTATTTGTGACGTAATTCGTTTGCTTGTTTGTTTTGTTTACAAGTGGTATAAAGTCTTAATTTTTTAGGTAATTTTTTACTTACCGGGCCCACGGCCGATTTTACTGAAATTTTGTATACTGGGGTTTTTTTGGGGCGCTGATCACGAATCTGAAGTCAAATTTTGTCGGATACTTTTAGTTTTTATGTTATAACGCCCCCCTCGGACCTAACCTCAAAATTGTACAAACTTTCCTAAAATTCCTCCTTCTTAAAACTGATTACAGCCAAAATTGAAGATTTTATGGAAATACACCTATTATTTTATAAGATAAATTTGATTTTACCTTTATTTAACAAATATTTTTAATAAAATATAGCACAACAAAAATATTATTTTTACTTTTAAAAATGTCAACAAAATTGTCTAGTGATTTGAATCAGTTTTATGTTGGTACGCCAAACACCCGCGAAACAATTGAATGGCTTACTTTTCAAATTTAAATCGCGAAAAATAAAAATAATTCAAATTTATAAAGTATGCCATTCAATTGTTTCGCGGGTGTCTGGCATACCAACATAAAACTGTCTTAAATTACTAGACTATTTTGTTGACATTTTTAAGAGTAAAAATAATATTTTTGTTGTTTTATTTTTTATTAAAAATATTTGTTAAATGAAGGTGAAATTAAATTTATTTTATAAAATAATAAGTGTATTTTCATAAAATCTTCCATTTTGGCTGTAATCAGTTTTAAGAAGGAGGAATTTTAGAAAAGTTTGTACAGTTTTGAGGTTAGGTCCGAGTGAAGCGTTATAACTCAAAAACTAAAAGTGTCCGACAAAATTTGACTTCAGATTCGTGATCAGCGCCCCAAAAAACCACAGTATTCAAAATTTCAATAAAATCGGCCGTGGGCCCGGTAAGTAAAAAATTACCATTTTTAAAATGTAATACATTACAGTTCTAATAGTAAGTTTATATCCAAAATAGTTTTTAAAAGTTGAATATTTAACAAAAATTAATAAAATAAATCTACCTTCTGGGCAAAATGGGCAAACGGATGACGTCCAAACATAACCTATATCTGCGGACAAATAGTAAAAATCGAGCACTCCTTGTTAAGTTTACATGAACTGACTTTACTAAACCCCTGGGTCCGCATATTTGTTTTACAAGCAAGGAAATTTAAGGTTTATGGAAGCCCAATACTATGGCCTATTTAATCCGGCCCACTATGAAAATAACTGTCATTAAGGGGCCGTTATGACACTGCGCAGTAACAAATTTCACGAAATTTTGTAATGTATTGCTTACATACACACTTATAAATCAGTGTGTGGGTAGGCAACATATTATACTTTCGGCAGAGCCCCGTTTTCGTGTGCGACGGCGCGACGCCTATGAAACCCTAATCTCCGCGCTGTATTAATTTTAACTCTTTTGCCTTGTGTGATTTTATTTTGTGGTTGTAGAAGTTTTTTTGGATTTATATAAACCTTCCTATTTTAGTGATGTTAATTAGGCACAATCTGATTGGTTTACAGACGATAAAAAAAATGTCGTTTTTTTTTAATAAAATAAAAGACACTTTTATTAACTCTATATTTCAATTTCATTTAATTTTTAAGAAAAGCCGTTTTAGGAGTGAACTCCCCAAAAAACAAATATCTCTCTGATCACGTATGGCTCTGTGGCATGGTGGCGCAAGGTACAGCAGCGGTGATCCAAGCAAAGCTATCTAGCCTACAGAGACAGGCCTGCCTAATGATCACGAGCGCGCTGCGCTCGACACCAACGGTGGCCATGGAAGCCCCCCTAGGACTGCCTCCTCTGCATATCTACTTGGAGAGAGAGGCAAGGTGGGCAACATACAGACTCAATCAAGCGATCAGTAACAAACCGCAGGCATGTCATATGGAGATCACCAGTCTCCTCAGGAATGTCCTGACCTGTGACAGACTGGGAATGCCCTTAGACATAATGCCTACAGCAACCAATTACAACCGGCCCTACAGTGTAGTCTACCCACAAAGGGAGGACTGGAGTCGAAAAACGACCGACCTGCTCCGAGCTGACATCTGTTGGTACACCGATGGCTCCAAAACCAAGGACGGTGTTGGAGGTGGAATTTATGGACAGAGGCCGAGGGCAGAGTTTTCCTTTAGCCTGGGCACTCTCGCAACCATATTTCAAGCGGAGGTATTTGCTATTGAGATGTGTGCTAGATCGCTGGTTGATCGGCACTGCACACGTAAGACAATTGAAATATTCTCCGATAGTCAAGCAGCTCTTCAGGCTCTTGAAGCCAGCCGGTGCAATTCGAAAACGGTCAGGAATTGCAAGGATGCGCTGACCAAACTGGATCAAAACAATAAGGTTACACTACTGTGGATACCTGGACACACCGGCCTAGAGGGTAATGAATCCGCAGACCTCCTTGCCAAAAGGGGAGCGGAGATAAAATTCACAGGGCCGGAACCGGTCATCGGTATATCTTATGGAACGGCCAAGCAGTTCATATCAGCTTGGACAAAAGAGAAAATCTTCGGTACTGGCATGGACTTCCAGGTCTCAGACACTCGAAGGCCTTCATAAGCCCACCGAACCAACAATGTACTGTCAAACTACTGCAGCAATCAAGGGCACACCTTAAAACTCTAGTGGGACTGTACACGGGACACTGCAGATTAAAATACCACATGCACAAGATCGGCCTAGCGGAAGACGCCGAATGCCGCATGTGCATGGAGGGGGATGAATCGGCAGAACACATACTGTGTTCATGCCCAACAATGCCACGACTAAGATTTGCAATCCTCGGCAATGACACCTTGTTGCCGGGGAAAGTGAAAGATCTCTCTCATCATCAGATTTATTAGGAGTCTGGACCTGGTGGGTGAAATATAAAAAGGTGTGAGCCACAATAAACCGATCGGTCGCGGTGGAAGGTTGTTATACCCATTAACTTTAAACCTATGTACCTACCAACCTACCTCACTCAAGTTATACTCGAGTTTTCGAGTCACTTGCGTAAAATCTTACTCACGTTGCAAGCTTGCAATTCGAGTGTGATTTCTTTTAGCAATTTTAAACAAATACCATTATTATTTTATATTTTCTTACTAAAGTGCGGCAAACTACGAGATGCAAGTTTAAACCTGTCAGTCCCGGTTTGTACCGCGGCATAAATAAGTAAAAATGTAAAAGAGTAGTAAAGTGACACCTAGTGGCAACAGAATCAACTCGATGCACGAGTTGACTGAATCAAGTGCAAAACTCGAACTTTTTTTCAATCGAGTACAAATTTGACAAACTCACTTAAATGACTCAGTAAAATAAGGGCTCGAGTCACATAACTGGTCCAGCGATGGATGGTCATTTAAGTATTTGAAGGTCCTAGTTATAGACCATATTTCCTATAATTTGTGGCAGTATAGAGTATATAAATCTGCTGCAGTAATGCTGGACAATCAATATACCCATTCAACAATTTATAGACAAACAAGAGATCATTAATTATTTTCCTTTTTTTAAGGTGTTTAAAGATAATTCATTATGTCCATGTGCAAATCAAAATTGACAAAACCTTAAAAACAAATCTGTTTCTGACAGTTCTTGCCCACCAATATGATAATGAGTACTAATTCCCGTTCGATTTCTGTAAAAACTAATATAGTTATATTAAATGGTGTTAAGTGACAGATAGATTACCCTAGACCATTAAACAAAACTATCAAGGTCCATCTGCAGTAGAAAACCGTCATATTCAGGCCTAACCACTCTATAAAGCTTCATATCATCCGCAAACAAAAGGAAGCTGCTGGACTTCAAAACGTCATTTTTTATATAAAATTTAAAATATATCAAAAACGGTAAGACCTAAGTATGGGAAATTATATATAAAATGTGTCTAGAATTTTACGTAAAATATAAAATAATCAATAAAGGTGCCATTTAAATTAAGAAATTGATGTCGTTCAATAGTCCCTGTATAATTATGTGCAGAATAAGTAAAATATTGTTAAAATATAAATTAATCTAAGAAACTTTTATATGGAACTTTTTTCTATATCTTGTATAATTTATGAGATAAGATAGTGTCCCAAGATAAACGGACCACCCTGTACTTTATCAATTAAATTCTATTCTAATAAATGCTACCTTTTTCATTGACCGTATATAACATGAAAGACGTAATTTTCTGCCATTCCTTATTATCCGTGAACGGATAGTACTGTCTAAAAGCTTTGATTTCTTGCCTGCTGGGGTACGTTCCCTTTTCTGTGTGATTTTTGAAGTAAGTTTTAACAAGTAGTTTTTGGTCTTCTATCCATTTTACCTCCATTGGATCCAGTTCTGATTTATTGACTGTAAAATACGAAATAAATAAAATAAGCAGTTTATTTTTTAAAAATTTGGTGTAAGAGTAAAGCTTCTTTAAAGAATTACAAAAAACGTTAAATACAAAAGTCTTAGAGAATGTTAATAGTATAGGATCCCACTGCTCGATTCTGCAGGCATCTGTTTTTTTGATACAAACAATTTTAAATGAATGTTAAGGAAGTATGCAATGGATTAGGATAGGTTGCCTATAAAAAATTAGCCGCAATTATCTGTAATTAATTTTAGTATGATTACTTCGCTAACATAACTTGCAACTATATGTTTTTTTTAATGAATTTTACGACATTTGAAGGATAATAATGTCACAAATTGAAAAAGAAATGGTTGCCAGCTCTCAGTCAGCCGCAGCGTTAGGGTTGCCAGCTGTAAACAGGTATATCAGTGTTAATAGTTTACACTTACCTGTTTTTTTAATTTTTAATACAAAATTAAAGTTTTATATATACTAATTACAAAAATCCATGGTTGCCAGTTGGAAAATGGCCGCAAACAGAGGTTGCCATGATTTCAATGAACGATTCTCGCTCCAGGTAAGTGGAAGCGCACGCATTGTTATGTGCTGTAATCAAGAGTATAATGTAGTGTCGATGTAGTTCTAGTATTTCTTTACTTATTTTTTATAAAACATAAATTTTAGAGCATGATGACTATTTTTTTGCGTGAGAAAAAACCTATATTTTCTTTTACTTGTATTTTTTACTTGAAAAGTTGTCTACAGAATCTTTAAAGAAAATCGATTTTTTTCATTTATTCATTTAATGTTCATGGATAGTAATATTTCTGTTTTTATTGGATTAAGATCTACTTTTTTATTATAAATCTTATTAATATTATTATATTTAATTTGTGATAATTACTCCACGTCAATTTACACACACACTAACATTTATTAGTCAATCAGAACAATGGAACATAAAATAATGATGTTAAACAAAAATTTCGATTTCAAAGTTTTTTTAAAAAAGTAAATTTTTTTCAAAATTATGTATTGAACATTGTACTTATTCTAAATGCAAATCTTATAATTATACATATCTTCAATTTTTCTTATTCATTGTCTGTATCGGTGTCAATATCATCTGAATCAGAGCCATCATCTACTTCTATATTTTTATCTATGTCTTGTTGGTGTTCATCTAAAGTTAATCCTTTGATGCTGATAAGATATCTTCTACAGTCATTGGTGATAGATCGCCAATGAACCACGTTGGTTTTAAATTACCATCAATTGCTGACCAACCGTGGTTTTCTGGATTAAAGGTAATACAACATAGCTCAGTTGCATTTTGCCACATGCAATTTATGAAAATAGTTCTCAACAATTTTTGTTTTAATGATTTCCAACAAGGTGAAATCAATTTCGAGTCAAAACTTGTGACTTTTTTTAAAAATTTCTCTTTTATTCTTGTTGCTAAATATTGTTTCTGAAATATTCCATATCTAGCCTTATTAACACTATTGAATTTTTTTACGCCATACTAAGTGCGGTAAATTTTTGGACAACAGAATTTTTTCATCATTAAAAACGTCAGTTCGTTTCGTCAACAACGCAAAAACTTTTTGAAAGGTCTTATTATTTAAAAAGATTTTGAAAGGCCTGATCTTTCCTTTATTGTAAAATGCAGCTCAATAATCACAGCCAGTAAATGCATGGAATGATGGCAATGCGCGACATAAAATTGGGCCTAACTTCGCCGCTAGTTGCGTACAGTTTATATAACTTTCATCTTTTTTCGTTTTTCGATTTTGTACCAGCCAGCCAAATTTCCATATCAGGTACTTTGTGAATGTTGCCTAATAAAATATTTAAGACATCAGTGTCATTAGCTTTATACTATACGTAAACTGTCGTTATGGTATAAGGGTCAAGCTCCATTTCCTTATTTACAGACATAACAATGTGCATGCTTCTTACTTGCGCTTCCACTGTACTTGAGGTAGAATCGTTCATTGATCATGGCAACCTCTGTTTGCGGCCATTTTCCAACTGGCAACCATGGATTTTTGTAATTAGTATATATAAAACTTTAATTTTGTATTAAAAATTAAAACCTGTTTACAGCTGGCAACCCTAACGCTGCGGCTGACTGAGAGCTGGCAACCATTTCTTTTTAATTTGTGACATTATTATCTTTCAAATGTCGTAAAATTCATTAAAAAAACATATAGTTGCAAGTTATGTTAGCGAATTAATCATACTAAAATTAATTACAGATAATTGCGGCTAATTTTTTATAGGCAACCTATCCCTAATCCATTGCATCCTTCCTTAACATTCATTTAAAATTGGTTGTATCAAAAAAACAGATACCTGCAGAATCGGGCAGTGGGATCTTAGACTATAAGATGCATAGTTTAAAATTATTCTTGAGTATACCGGTCGGTTCAAAAAAGAGTGGCGAAAATAACAAAAGTTTTTTTAAACAGAACACCCTGTTTTTTATTTATTTTCAGATTTTACATGAAATTTTATAAGTTTTTTGTTAATAATGATATATACCTAAACCTAGTAGTTTTACTAATTTTTTTAATATAAGTTTTTACTTTTATAAAAAAAAGTTTCTGAAGGTGGAATACTCATATTTAATACAGAAGTTTTATATGGATAAGAAAAAAGATACATGTGAAGAGGATTAAGTTAGATGCTACAGGGCATTCAAAATAAAGAATGACCGCAAAAACTACCTTTTTTCAGAATTCACAGAAAGGTGAGGAAAAGACATACAGAAATGTATTTTATATCAAATTACCCGTCGTAAAAAAATAGGATAGGCACTGTTTTTCGTTTTTTTGCACATTTTCAAAAATCACCCCTTTTTAATGGTTGGAAAGTTGCCAATTTTGAAGAATTTCGAAAATAGCAGTGGTATTAACAGTTATTCTTATTGCAATTTTTGATTCGAATGGACTTTGGAAAAATAAAATAATACATCTCCATTTTTAAGAAGGTTGTAAACGAACCCCCATGGACTCTCTGGAGGTGCAATCATCCCCTATAAAATCATATGCAACTTTAAAAATGGAAAGAAACCAGTTTTCCAGGAAATGTCTAGTAAGAAATAAATATATATAATAATCAACCACTTATCTAAGGCCTTATTAATAGGAAACAAAAAGTCTTATCTTTGTATTTTTTTGATCCAAGTATATAAAGCAGGGGTACCTAGATTTTTCAAGTTCACGTTTAACCAAAACCACCCATCCCCTAAAACGTAGAAAATCATATACAATTTAAAATTGTAAAAAAATATTTAGATGTTTTAAGATATATCTTAAATATGATATTAATATAAAACCAACATTTTTTTTTTTTTTTTTTTTATAAAATAATAAAATTTATTATAAAATGTTTTCTATATTTTTTATTATAAAACAGGCTCTAGATTTTGTGAGCTTTGCAAAGCTCCCACTGCAAGGGGGTAAATTCATCCCCTAAAACATATAGAATCATTTGCAACTTTAGAAATCGGAAAAATATACTCATATGTTTCAATACATTTCTAAATGAAATAAATATATATAAACACTTTACATAGTTATACAGTAAGTTATGTTCATATTTTATTTGAGATATCCTAAAATATTTGAACAATGTTTTTTACAATTTTAAAATTTGTATATGACTTTCTACATTTTAGGGTATAAATGTACCCCCTTGTAGGGGGGGTTTGGTTAAAAGTGAATTCGAAAAATCTAAGAATGGCTGTTTTATATACTTGGATTAAAAAATACGAAGCTAAAACTTTATTAAATAAGCTTACATTTTATTTAGTTTTCCTGATAATTCGTGTGTCTTTACCCTTCATTTTGGATGTGGTTTATTATCAAAACTCTCTCTGAACGGTGATTTTAGGTTAATTAATACCATATTTGAGATATCCTAATGCAACTAAATCTTTTTTTTATAATTTTAAGTTGTATATAAATTTTTATATTTTGGGGGATGAATATACCCCCTTATAGACGGAGAGCTAGAGCTGAAAAATCATCGTCTTCAGTAATATGGATTTTCACACAGCATGGTCATTTAGTATTGTTAATTATGATCCCGCGCAGGCTGACAACCTATTGGATACAGGGGGTAGAAATAAGGGGTGAAAGTGCAAAATTTTTGCGAAAAACATCGTCATCGATAATATGTCAGTCATTTTGGCCACTTAAAGTTGAACCCCTAAGGTGTCTAATATTATATATATATATATTTAATAATATTGTGATGTATGTATAGAGATTTTTAGCAATGTTATTTTTTTGGAAAAATTTTCGGGGTTGGGGGTCTAATATAATTTTTTAATTCAACCCGAATGCATTTTTTATTTTACATTTTGAAACCTTATGACCTCACAAAACTAATGAATAACTCAATATTTTCTGCAGTTTTACCCTTTAATAAATTATCATTTTTCTTCTTTCTCTAACAACAAACGTATGTTAAACTAATGCACGTACCCTAAAGTCATAAACCTTTCAGTGTTATAAGTATTAATTAAAACAAGTTGGTTCCGTATAAAAAAAAATAAAGCTGGTAGAAAAGCTTAAAGAGAAGAAAGTGGCGAGATATACAGGGTGTCCCAGAATATGTGGGCAATCTCTCGGAATCAACAGAAAACCCAAAATATTATGACAAGTTCATATAAACTTTTTTCCTACGAGCCTTCCCTACGGAGATACAGGTACATAACGGACGACCCTGAAAATCGTTTTTTTTTAAGTACTTTTAAAATACTGGACGTAATTTAATATTTTTTTAATATGATGGTTACTAGATAAGTCTTCTTAAAATAAACCCATTAAATTATATTTGGCTTATTTATTTTGCCAGGGACGGACTAGCTCTGACACAATAATAGCATTTTTTTAACACCATGTATGATAAAGGCTCGAACAATATTATTTTGGATAGCTTTAACCTTGAACTAAAAAAAGATATTCTTAATTGACATCGATAAAATCAACTGTTTAAGAGAAATAAAATATCATCTTTGGTATTTTTTTACATTATACAGGGTGTTTTCTAATTGTACGTCAATATTTAAGGAGGCAATTTTTGGGTCCCTTTTAAGAAGAAAACTTCATATGAACGTATGTCCTAAACGTCTTAACCTTTGAGATAGAGGGTGTTAAAATTTTCAAAAATAAATGATTATTATTATTATTATCAGTAATACCACTTTAGATCTTTTAATGAAATTTGGCATACATGTACTATGTATCAAGAAGCATTTTTTAGTGTACCACATTTTTTTTAATTTGCCAAAATAGGCAGGTCAAATTTTGTACGAACGCCACTGGTAAAAATAAAAAAATGTAGTACACTAAAAAATGCTTCTTAATACATAATACATTTATGCTGGATTTCATCAAAATATCTAAAGTGGTATTACAGATATTAATAATAAATGATTTATTTTTAAAAATATTACCACCCTGTATCTCAAAAGTTGAGACGTTTAGGACATATTTTCATATGAAGTTTTCTTCTTAAAATGGACCCAAAAATTGCTTAAATATTGACGTACAATAAGAAAACACCCTGTATTACCAAACATAATATGTTATTTCTTTATTTCTCGTATACACTTGATTTTATCGATGTCAATCCAGAATACCTTTTTTTTAGTTTAAGGTCAAAGCTATCCAAAAATAATATTGTTGAGCCTTTGTCATACAGGGTGGTAAAAAATTGCTATTATTGTGTTTAAGCTAGTCCTTTCTGGCAAACTAAATAAGCCAAATATGATTTAATGGGTTTATTTTAAAAAGACTTATCTAGTAACCATCATTTAAAAAAATATTAAATTACGTCCAGTATTTTAAAAGTTATTTAAACAAAAACGATTTCACGGAATCCGTTATGTACCTTAATCTCGATGGGAGGGTCATAGGAAAAAGTTTATGAGAACTTGTCATAATATTTTTAGGTTTTCTATTAGATTCCGAGAGATTGCCTACATATTCTGGACACCCTGTATAGATTGTGAAATAAAATTTTAAATACAGGTATCTTTAAGTGGTGTTAGAAACAAATAAAAAATATTTCCAAAAATTTTTAAACTAGTATTAATACAATAATTTGATGTTTTTTTAAAGTACCTATAATATTAAAGGTATTAAAAAATAATTGTAATTTTACCATTCTTGGTACCATTAACAATTGAATTGAGAGCTATAATGTATCAGAGTCATCAATGGTCGGGCGATCTTCTTGTTTTAACCTATTTGCGCGATTATCTAACGTAAATAAATTGGCGTATTTGATTGATTTCTTTTTACTCCAAATACTTCTTTTTTACTTGAAGTACTTTTTTTTACTTCAAGTACAGGATTATTCATTTTAAAGTAAACAGGGCTTTATTTTTGAACTTCTCTGTACTTTTTTAAAAAACAAATATAGCCATTTCGTGTCTTTTATTCCGTAGAATTCAATAATCTAATCAGAAAAACATTTGAAACCAGAACAAAAGAGTTACAGCACGAGTGACGTATTTTTTAAATGGAATACCCCGTATATTTTTATATCAATAGATAGATATTTTCACGAGGAATTCGGTGATATAGGGGTTGCTAGGTTTATTTTCTGCGGTTCTGCTGCAATTGTCTAAAAACTGCATGATACTATAAGGATAGTTTCACCTGAAAAAACCTGGCTGCCACAGGTCACAGGTGCTTATTTGTCAAAGTCAGGAATTTTGAAAATACGTTTATTACTTTTTGGAGTAGTTTTATAATGATGTTTTCATCAGAAGAACGGCATCAAATTATAACTCTTTATTATAAATGTGGAGAAAACGCCAGGGAAACACAACGAAGATATGTTGCAAATTTCCACCGATATATATTAGTAAAAACAATTTTAAAACTGTAAAAAGGTCTTATTCGAAGAAACAAAATCGTTACATTTTAGAAAAAGGACTACAATGAGAAAAAGAAGCCGGGATCGAGCTATTCTAAATTATTTTACTTTGTATCTCATAAAATCAATTACTGACGCAGTTAGAGACTTGAGGTATGGCCCTGCAAGAAGAAGAGTAACCTATGCGACGGTTCAGAGCACACTGAAATATTTTAAGTATCTTCCATATCACGTTCTCCCAGTGCAGCATTTAACACGTGAACAAAAGGAACTTCGCTTTCAATTTGTTTCAAACGATTCTTTGGACGGATGAAGCTACGTTCACTACATCGGAAATGTTTAACCGACGCAATACGTACAGCTGGGCAAGACAAAATCCCAGGAAATTTCAAGAGATTAAATACCAAGGAAGGTCTTCTCTTCATGTCTGGTGTGGTGTGCTTAACAATAGAATGGTCGGGCCAATATTCTATGAGGGATCCTTAACTGGAGAAAGATATCTCAATCTTCTTGAAAACAATATTGAGGACATTTTAGAAGAATTGCCACTCGAAATGTATCGCAAGATAATGTGGCAACAAGACGGAGCGCCGCCCCATGCTGTTCGTCAAGTTGTGCAGTATCTCAATCGCCGATACAATCAGTGGATTGGACGTTATGACACTATTAGATGGCCACCTAATAGTCCAGATATTACAATTTTGGACACTATGGGGTCACTTAAAGAATGTCGCTTACCAAAATGGGAACACAAACACGGAAGAAATAAGAGAAAAATTGTAAATGAAATTAATCGTCTTAACTAAGAACCTCAAATAATATCGGAGAGCTTAGAAAGGCTAAGAAGGGGTTATAGATCATGTTTCGAAAATAACGGGGGTCATATAGAACATTTAAATTATTAGTAATATTATAATTTCTTGTTATAAGTGTTCTTACTACCACCATATTTTACCTCGTATTGTATTTTAATTTTTCCGTTTATTGTAATTTTGCTGCTTGGTTTAGAAATAGATATATCATATCATTTTTAGCATATAATATAATTTGAAGCCGTTCTTCTGATGAAATTCTAATTATAAAACTACTCCAAAAAGTAATAAACGTATTTTTAAAATTCTTGACTTTGACAAATAAGCACCTGTGACCTATGGCAGCCAGGTTTTTTCAGGTGAAACTATCCTTATAGTATCATGAAGTTTTTAGACAATTGCAGCAAAACCGCAGGAAATAAACCCAGCAACCCCCATATCACCAAATTCCTCGTGAAAATCTCTATCTATTGATATAAAAATATTCGGGGTATTCTATTTAAAAAATACGTCACTCGTGCTGTAACTCTTTTGTTTTTCTTTTAAATGTTTTTCTGATTAGAATATTAAATTCTACGGAAAAAAATACACGAAATGTCTATATTCGTTTTTTAAAAAAGTACAGGGAAGTTCAAAAATAAAGCCCTGTTTACTTTAAAATATATAACCCTATACATCGTAATACTTTAAGTACTTAGAAAAATACTTCAAGTAATTTACTTGATGAAATCAAGTAAAAGTTCAAGTATTTTAATATAAATTAAACAAGTAAAAGTACTTGAAGTAAAATTTTTCTTCAAGTACTTCAAGTTTTCACAGCTCTGATCGTAACCTATATTAAATCTTACCATTTGCATCGATAGCATTTAAAATAAATACACCAATATTAGTCGAGGTTTTATTATCCATAATTGCATAAGATTGTTTGAAATTGATGATTTCTTGCCGACTTGGAAACTGAACTTTCTCTATGTAATCTTCGAAATGGTATCTGATAAGCATTTGTTGCGCTACATTCCATTTCGTGTTTCCTCCTCGTTTTTTATCGTTTTCTGCAAAATGCAAAATAATTAACAGAAACAGGCATAATCACTGATTTTAAAAAACTATTCTATGATATTCGGAATTGTTTCATTCCACCATAACATATATTATAGCAGTAGTTCAGTAAACGAAGTTGTGGACCTGAAGATCAGGTTGGGCCGTCACAATTTACGCAATTCGTGTTTAGACAAAAATAAATAGCAGTTCATTAGCTGCAAAAATAATTTCCCATCACTATTTTCAAAAATTTGATGGTTCTTGAGATAACCGGCCATTAACGCGCCGCGTATGTTTTGCACCTGCCCCGCATCTCGAAAGGCGCTCTAAGCTACTTACATTTCCAAGCGGGCGGACAAATTTTTAAATTACTCACGTAAATATGCATATTTTTTCATTTTCATTCAAAGTTCATATGAAACAAGGACCCTGTAGCTATAATATGTTGTCACTGTTTCCTTTTTTTTTTTTTTGTTTCTCTAGAAAATGAAAAACTCGAGCGAAAACCAGTTTTGGCTCGATATGTTTACCCTCATATCAATCTGTTCATATTTTTTTTTTATAAAGAGTAACTTTTGCAAATCCTTTTGGATAATGGGACTTTGAAAGGTGTTAAATACATTCCAAAAGATTCAATAAATATTTTTTGTGTATTTTTTATAAACAATGTGTTTTTCTTAGGGCGGTTTTTTGAATTTCCAGAATTTTCAAAAATGCTCGAGTCTTTCGGGAATTAATAGATAATTAAGGACCATATTGGCTTTCAATGCACATCATTCAAAACCTTAGATTGCGCCCTTCTCTTGTTTTTCAAGTTTTTTAATTTGTCGGAAAATCGAGAAAATTCTTACCCCAATGAAAAGTCGACATTTTTTGATGATTACTTTCTCTTCGTGCTTATATTTTTTGTGGTTAACAAAAAAAAAACGTACGAGCATCGACAATAGCTTAAAATACTGAGTTGAGTCGACATTTAATTGGTCACATAAAATCATTAATATAAATGCTGATAGTTTAGTTAAAACTCCTTTTATAATATCTTTAAATGCGTCAAGTTTGCCAGCGCATTATGATGAAATTTGTCAATTTGTACTAAATAGGAAACCTTTGGTTGTTGCCCTTTCAGAGACCTGTTTGACAGAATACATCCTCGATAATGAAATAAGGATTGACGGTTATAATATAGAAAGAGTTGACAGTGACAGTCGTCATACAGGAGGTGCATTACTTTACGTTAGAAATGATATAAAAATTTTAAAATCTAATAGGTACTGTCTTCAAAAGGTTCACTGGTTGGTTTCAGTCTTGTTTATTTTAAACGGTAAAAAAATTATGATTGCGTCACTATATAGGTCACCTAACTCAAGAATGATTGATTTTTACACATTTTTTCAAGACTGGTGTGAGGTGAATGTATGTGATGTGAATTTCACAGTATTGGTGGCCGGCGATTTTAATATTCATTTTTTAGAGGGAAAATAATGACGACTTTAAACATTTATACATGATACAGGTTTAAAGAATATAGTATATGATGTTACTCGTTCTTCAAGGACGAGAGAATCAACTATTGATTTAGTGTTTACAAATAGTGATTCTTTTGTTGCAAATGCTCTCCTGGCACCAAGAATTTCAGACCACAATATTGTTGAAGTAATGACTAATGGTGAGGTGTTGCAGAGGCAGTCCAAAATTATAAAAACTAGAGGGCGCCATTTAGATTATCTTGAAATAAATAGGTACTTAAAGATTGTTCGTTTTAACTATTATGGTGCAGATATAAATATAAAATATAACGAATTTATTTTAATGATAAATGAGGTATTGAATAAGGTAGCCCCAATAAAACAAGTTAAAATTTTACCTAAATACAAGCTGTGGTGGAATGATAGAGTTGAGTTCGCTACACGTAATAGGGATAATAGTTAATAATAATACAGAATTTACAAATCTAATAAAACAATCGAAAATTTTGAAACTTATAAACAATATAGAAATATTGCTGTTCGCATTATTCGTGAAGAAAAAAATATTTTTTACAATGAGGCTATTTATAACAATAGAAATAATTCAAAAGAGATGTGGAAAACGTTACAAACAATACTGCCTGTGTCGAAGAATAGAACGATTTTAACGGATATAGAAATAAATGATCAAATTGTAAGTAAAGCGGATGAGGTACCTAATGCTCTTAATGCTTTTTTTATAGACAGCATTAAAGATATCGTTTCAGAAGTAGACAAAAATAACATTATTTTTCCTGATATTCCGCCCGATATTCGCCCCCATTGATTGTCTAATAGATTTTAGAACTTTAGATTATGTCACTCTCAAGCGTGTTATTTTTGATATGTCAAACAAGTCTAGTCCGGATGATATTGACGTAAATTTTTTGAGAAATACTTTTGATAGCATTAAATAGCCCTTGTTGCATACAGTTAACTTTTCCTTGGAGACGGGTACAATGCCAGATTTACTTAAGATATTGACAGTTATTCCTATACCTAAAGGAACTAAGTCAAATAAGGACTCTGACTTAAGACCAATTAATTCTTTACCATCTATCGAAAAGGTAATAGAAAAAACAGTTCACGAACAAACGTTGCAATTAATAAACCAGAACTCCATAATTACGGGTGTACAATCTGGATTTCGTTCAGAATTTGGATGCGAAACTGCAGTGCAGTGCGTGCTGGAGGACTGGAGATTAAATCTTGATAAAAATTTTGGGAATTGGAGCAGTATTTCTTGATTTGAGGCGGGCGTTTGAAACAGTCAATAGAGAGCGTTTAATTAAGAAACTGGCATGTATAGGTTTAAAGGGCACCGTTTTGAAGTGGTTTCAGAACTATTTAAAGAACAGAAAAAAAAACTTAAAAATAAATAATATTTTATCTGATGATTTATCAGTAGACTTCGGCGTGCCGCAGGGAAGTATACTTGGACCTTTACTTTTCATCATATATATTAATGATATTGTTTCATGTATGGAAAACTGTTTTGCTCACCTGTTTACTTTTTTATTTCGCATCTGCTAACTTACTTGATATTGTGAGTGTTGAATGAAACTTTGGGAAACGTTTACAGATGGTGCAATGATTTAAAAATAAATGTAAACAAGACCAAATATATGATTTTGGGTAAGGAAGCCTATTACAGGCATTTTTGAAGCCTAAATGTTGACATCAAGGTGGGTAACGATTCCATTGAAAGAATTGAAAATTTTAAATATTTAGGTGTTTTGATAGATAGGAATTTAAAGTTTAAAAATCATGCGAATCATGTTATTGGGATCATAGCATTTAAGGTGAATTATTTGATGCGCTGCTCTGCATATCTGACAAGGTGGACATGAAAATTTATATTTAACACGATCATACTTCCACATTTTAACTATTGCTCCACCATTCTATTTCTTTTAAATCAAAATAAGATTTCTCGCCTTCAAAAATTGCAAAATAGGGCTATGAAAATCATTCTTAGGAAGCCTAGACTGACTCCAACCAGAGATCTATTGAGAGAAATGAAGTGGTTACCAGTAAAGGAATTACTGTTGTATAATACTTTAATTTTTATACACAAAATAAACCTAGGACAAGCTCCCCAGTATCTAATGGACAGGGTTAATTACAATTTTAATGTTCATGGGTATAACACTCGTTCTAGAAATAACTTTTATATACCCAATGTCTCTCAGTTCCGCTCACAAAACTCACTTTTCTTTAGGGGTCTTGATAGTTATAACGGACTTCCTGAGAGCCTAAAAACCATTCAATCGGTAAAACTGTTTAAAAGGCTCTTAAAGAGGCATTTAATGAATTCTTTGGATTTGCTCAATTAGAGGAGTAAGTTTTACATCTGCCTTTCGTATTTGTATATTTTAGATAATATGTTTGTTTCTTTGATTTATGACGTCTAATTTGTTGTATATGTATAATATAAATGCTTTACCCACTAATTTTTTTAATGTAACTTTTAATGACAATAATAGTAATATTTATTAATTTATATTTTTTTATATGGACATATTTTTTTTGTTGTAAATTATAATTTAGTTGTATTGTATTATATTTATTTATGTAAAATTAGCCGAGGTGCTAAATAAAGATTTATATATAATTGGTCAGCAGATAAAAAAAAAAGAAATATAAAGTGTTAACATTAGTAAACCAAACGCAAAAAAAAATAATGTTCAGTGCAGAAAGTTGATAAAGACAGTAAACTGAAGAAAAAAAAACGAATTTTTCACGAAGTTTGTAATTAATCAGCCATGAATGGGCATTAGAAATTATTATAAAGCCATTAAGGTCATTATATATATTGGAGTGCATTAATGGATTTATTTAGTGTCTGTATCGAAGAGATTTTTAACTAGAATAATTGGTCAGCCCTGAATGGGCATAGAAATCAAATATAGAAATTATTATAATAATGACCATTTTGCCCTTTTATTGGCTTTTTATTAATTTCTAATACCTATTCAGGGCTAATTAATTACAGACTTCGTCCAAATTTCTGTTTTTTTTTTAACTTCACTTTATTGTCTTTATCCACTTTTTGCAGTAAACATTAAACTTTTTTCCGATGGGTTTACCAATGTTTACACTTTATATATATTTTTTTATCTTCTGACCAATTAATGAGTTTATTTGACCAATTAAATGTCGATTTAACTCAGTATTTTAAACTATTGTCAATGTTGTACGTTTTTTTGTGGTGCTACTATATTTTATGTGACCATGAAGTGTTAATCTTTCAATTTCATTCGTTAATTTACTAACCAATTAAAATTTGCCCCTGACCAATTATATGCTAGTTCGTTACCACTGAATTTTATTTTTATCTGACCAATAGGACTATTTTGGGGTGCTAAAAGTTTTGTTTTATACATTTCTTACCTTAATGTCCTTTTTTTCTATGAACTATTAATGACCAAATGTCTAGAGGCACTGACCAAATAATTTCTGGTCTTTTTAAAGTAAATTTTCTGTTGCGGGCTCCTGTATCTTAAATTTGGGGTGCTAACAGTTTTTGAGTGTTTATGAAAATTAACAATTTCAATTTTTTTCGGTTTGAAATCTGACCAAATCTTGAAATTATCTGACCATTTTTGACCAATTATTTAAGCTATTTTTCAAGGCAATATTTAAATTTTACCCTGCTAACAATATTGAGTAATTCGCAATGTACCCAGAAAATTAATATATTAGAGTTAAGATCACAAAAGACATTTCTATTGTTTTCATAATGTATTAGAAAAGAGAAAAATCGCGAGTCATGTCTGTTATCAATACATCCTTCGGTTCAATTCGTATCCGCTCGAGTTAGCTCGGGATCCCGATACGCAGCGGCAGAATTTTGGTATATTGATCCAATCAACGAATTCTTGGATAGAAATAAAGTAAACAAACCTTCTTTGGCATTAATATATTCAGGGGGGCAAGGAGGGGTAGTTCTTGTAAACGCACTGCACTGGCAACATTGATTAAAGACACTGAATAACGTAACTTTGGAAATAATAACTTTTTTAATGTTTATGGCATTGCCCCATAAATTACATTTTTATAAATCAATGATTCTTTATTGTTAAAAATTATTTTTAAAGCCGGAAAACTATTTTTGTTTATTATCTGAAGTGGAATAAATACAAATAGGCCTGGTGGAGGATAGCCTGTGTAGGTTCTGCCAGGAGGCTGAAGAAACAGCCGTACATGTGTGGTGCCACTGCGAAGCACTATGTAGGCTTAGGTTTACTAGGCTTGGTGAGGAAAAGCCAAAACCGGCAAGATATATGGAGTGGTCAGTGTCAAGACTCTGGAGTCTAGTTAAGAAGACGGGCCTGAACAAGGTACTCTAAAGAACGATAGGAGAAACCACAATAAATCTGGTAAGGTTGCAGTGGTGGAGGTCATTGTTGCCACCTTCGCTCAAATATTCTAATCGAATCTAATCTACCTTTACTTTGACCTTATTACCCATGTTAAATCTTACCATTTGAACTGATAGCCTTCAAAATAAAAAAAGCAATGCTCGTCCAGGATTTTTTATTTAGGACTGATTCACGGTGTTTAAAATTTTCGATTTCCAACCGACTTGGAAATATTCCCTTTTCTATGTGAACTTTGAAATTATTTTTGGTAGCCCGTTTTTGTTTTTCTGTCCACCATTGCAGCTTTTGTCTATATTCTACATTGGTCTCGTTTTCTGTAAAATACAAAATAAATAACATTAGTCCTAAGGACTATGAAGCTTACTAATACTTAATTCAAAATTTCGTAGTAAACTGATCCAAAGAAATAATAATAAAAATAATTTGTCATTAAAAACCTTTACAAAATTTACTAATACCTAAATCAAAGTTCTGTGGTTAACTGATTTTCAAAAAAACGAACATAATAGAGCTCTTTGTAAGTGTTCAAATATGCGGTTATGTTCTCTGAAAATACATTTTTATTAAAAACATAATTAGTACTGTTCTTTGCCAATTATTAAAAATTTCCAATAATTTTTAACTTATATACAAAGCTTACTAATACTTATTACAAAATTTAATAAAAAACTAATCTTAAAAAGTTTTCGTAATGGAACTCTGTAAATATTGGAGTATGTATTATTAAAAAAGGGCCTTTTTGTTTTTTTATATAACAAAAAGTACTGGCTATATCACTTTACTCGTAAAAAACCGTTTGTAAAGAATTCAAAAACTTACAAAATGGTTTTTGAAAAATCCCGATCCGACCATTTTTCACCGAGAAAAGCCGGAAAAACGCTTAAAACAGACCTTTTCTTAAAAACTCGTATATCCGTTAATTTTCAACATTAAGAGTTGATTTTTTGAGAAATGATAGTCAATAACATATACTTTAAGCTGCCGAAAGATGAAAATTGTCGCATTAATAGTTTTTAGTTAATCACACTATAAACAAATTAGGCCCTTATCTTGCAGGTGCCGTGAATATAAGGCAAAGGATCCGATTTGAACTTTTAAACGGCTTTTTTAAATTAGGATTAACGCTACAAATTGTATGTCTCACATTATCATATAAGTTTGAAGAACATTGTATAACCTATTTTTTTTTAGAGTTACAAAATAGGTTATTTATGCCTTCGGCTTAGCTGTTCGCCGTGTAGAGCAGAATGCCATGGGTAAGAATGTGCTTTTTATAACGAAAGTAAATTAGGCGCCACGGTGTTTCTTCTATATATAGTTACATAATTGTTTTAAATTGGTTTGAAACCCCGAAAGTAACCAATTTCTAATAATTAGTATGATGTTTATAAAATCTCGACAAGACTGAGATAAAAGTGATTTAATATAAATATATCAAAAAGGGGATTAAATTCACAAACAGTCAGTTTAAAAACAAACAATAATATATTATATATTTACATATTATTTACAATACCCCATACCATTTAAATAAGTGTAATTCAAAACATTTTCTAAAAAAATGAATTACTTGAACCTTTCTGATTTTTTTAAACTCAACTCAATTGTGTAAAAAAAACGCCTATTACTACCTACTTGTACAAGCAGAAGAATATACAGCGCTATTAAACCCAAAAAAAAATATAATTAATTAACTCTAAACCAGAAATGGTCCCTAACAATTTCTATAAAAAGTAATACTAATAAACTAAATTTTTACATAGATTATAAAAAAGGTAAATACGTCGTCGCAGTCCGATAGAAAATTCATATTAAAAAAAAAAGGAAAAATACAATCGGTTTTTTCCTATCGGGTGTTTAACTGCAGGTTAGGCTGCCTGAAATGTCCTGCTATCGCTAAGCATCGAGTTGGTCACTGTGACGGCAAGTCACGTGGTCACGGTTCAATGAATACCATACAAGATGGAAAAGAAAGGCCTGGGAGATAAATTAGACTAGCGAATACTCTCCATTAGGTGAAACCATTTCTAAAAAACCCTGTTTAAAAAAACTGTGTTAGAACCTTCTAAGGTTAGAAAGAAATAAAACCTTTTATAATAATATTAAAACAGGTATTATTTGGGTATTTATGGGTATTCACGTAGCCTAAGCCAAAAAAAAATAAACAATGAAAAAAAAAACAAAATTGAACTTACCATAAATGCGGGTTTAAGAGACTGGCTTTTTAAAAGCATCGGCTAGCGTTGACAAAATCAAAGGCACACTATAAAGAAACCCAAAATTACTAGGATGTCTTGGATGAAATAAGATTAAAAAGTGAAACAAAATGGAATCCAATACGAGAACAGAAATCAAACATACCTGATTGTCGAATTCTCACTTCAACCACTGTTTTTCAAGCGGACATTACCGCCAAGGCAACATAGCGAGGAGCTCGTTGTGTGCCCGGTACCGTGCCGGCTGAAAGAAACGAACCACCTCCATATCGATACACTCGCGCAAGCATAGCAATAATCGATAAAGCCACTGAGACGGTATTGATTAAGAGAGTGTTGCCACACTTTATAAAATAACTTTAGAAAAATCGATGCTAAATTTTGTAAATAATTAATAAGTGAAGAAAACTAATATGAAAAATAAACTTGTAGCTTTACATGCTACAATTGTTAAAAATCCTTGTGAACCTAGCGCGTCGAGCGAAAATTCGCGACCGTGACGTACTGAGTCGACTGTGGAGGGTGCAAAGCGCCCGATGCCCACAGCCCGTCTTTTGCTTCTCCTTCGCTGCTGGATGCCCCCTCCGCGATCGACTCAGTACGTCTCGGTCGCGAATTTTCGCTCGACGCACTAGGTTCCCAAGCATTTTTAACAATGTTCTCCAAACTTATATGAAAATGTGAAATATACAAGTTGTAGCTTTTAATCCCAACTTTAAAAAGCCGTTTTAAAAATTCAAATCGGACCATTTGCCTAATATTCACGGCACTTGCAAGATAAGGGCCTAATTTGTTTATAGTGCGATTAAATAAAAACTATTAATGTGACAATTTTCATTTTTCGGCAGCTCAAAGTATATGTTATTGACTATCATTTCCCAAAAAAGCAGCTCTTAATATTGAAAATTAACGGAGAAACAAATATTTGAAAAAAGGTCTGTTTTAAGCGTTTTTCCGGCTTTTCTCCAAGGAAGTTTAAAGGTGTATGGAAGCCCAATACTGTAGAACAAAATTGTCCAGACGTGCAGGGCAGCGGGAATAGGGGGGTTGGCCCCGCGGATTTTGCGCAATGAATGGTAGGTTAGAGCTGGACTTCCATAATTCGTTGTTACTACCTATAAAGTTGACATCATCAAATGTCAAATTCAAGCATTCACTGTATTTTTTATTTTTTGCACAATATTGTTGGTTATTAAACGATACTACTATAGAATATTTAAAATTATTGTGTAATATTGGATTTTATATCATCTGATATAATATGGAAAGAAGCCTTCTATTTAAATGATCCGATATTTTTGTGAGTTTTATATTTTTACCAAAAATCTTTGTAAATAAATAAAAACAAGATTTTTTAAAATAAATTTCAAACATTGTATGATAGTTTCATGTACTTATCAACAATTTTGTGATAAAAGAAGATAGTGTAAATGAGTTTATTCTAATCCTAAGATTCTGGTTGTACATTAAAAAGTGAAAATTTTTATAACTGTTTATGCCTAACTTTTCACTAATAACAAACATTTATGAGACAGAATAACAGTGGTTAAAAATGTTTAGTAACCTTTGGTACCTAGGTATCCATTGTAACAGTATCCGTTAAATATAATGTGTCTACAGTATGTCGAGCTTAAAAAGTAGATAATGTAAGTTTAAGAAACCAAAAATCTAATTTCTTTTTAAACAAATACAGAAAAAGCAAAAAGGAACTTTAACATAAAATTGTACTTTCTTTCATTCCATTAGAGGGACTTGTATATATTAAAATTTGCCTGGTCTGCTCAGTAATTAATAATTTTGATCCTTTAAAAGAATGTACTAAATTATTAAATGAAATAAAAGTACCTAAATGTAAACCTTATTTCTTTTTAATAAACCACAGAAATACACAAACATTGTGGAAATCATATAAAAGATAGTTTAAGATTCCCTTACTTTTCTCACTGCTATTTCCTATGAAATTTTCATTATTTTATTATTCATAATTGATATTTTATTATTTTTTCGGTTACCTAACGTTACGTCTCATAAGAAGCACCTAATTTAAATATAAGAAATACTTACCTAAAGTAAAAAATGCCGGGTATGTTACCCTTGGATTTGCAAGACAAAACCATACAACCTCTAATCATTTTGTTACGATATTATAAGTAACAAACAATAAACACAAAATTATAGTCACAATTTAATAAACACTAATCACTAAAATAAGAAGGTTTTTATTAATCCAAAAAACTTCTGCAACCACAAAATATAGGTACTCACACAAAGCAAAACAATCGGCGCAAAGAGCACAAACCACAACGAAAATGACGAATGATAAGACGTCGACGGTTGACGATACAGCGCGGATATAGTTTCATCAAAGTTTCATACGCGCCGCGCGCGCCCTTGCACCAAAAACCTTAGACAACCTAAGACCATTACGGCTCTCATAAAAGTATAATGTGTTGCCTAACTACACACTGATTTATCAGTGTGTAAGTAGGGAACACATTAAATTATTTCGTGGAATTTCGTTTTTTTTTAAATCTTTGTGACAGCTCACGAAGGATTTTTCATATACATATATAATATATGCTAGACATATACATATACATATATGCTCCTAAGTACCAAAGTACCGTGAGTGCCGGGTTTTCAGATGTTTAACCCTTCTTTTCTCCCCAGTTCCGTCAACGCTGTCCAAGCACTGAAACATGCAAATATTGCATTTCACAGCACCTTTTAGACAACGCGGTAGTGCCACCACGGACGTTATTTTAAATAACTACTACCTATATATGTCTCCCCGTCGAGGATTCGAACCCGAATCGCCGGCGCGGCGAGCCGAGGCTCTGACCACTGCGCTACCGGAGAGACAATTTGCACAAATTGCGCAGAATCGGCGGGGCCAACTCTGACAGTTATTTTCATACTGGACTGAACATTTTTTGATCGAATGGGCCATAGCATTGGGCTTCCATACACCTTTAAACTTCCTTGCTTTTCTCGGTGAAAAATGGTCGGATCGGGATTTTTCAAAAACCATTTTGTAGGTTTTTAAATTCTCTACAACGGTCTTTTATGGGTAAAGTGATATAGCCAGTACTTTTTGTTAAATTAAAAAAAAAGAACGAAAAAGGCCTTTTTTTTAATAATTATTGTTTAAAAAAATTACCTGAAAAAAATTGGTTGGATTTTTGATTTTAGTAATCTACAGGTTATTCCAGAAGTCATGGCGCAGTCAGATATATGTTAACAATAATTACAAAAAAAATCTATAATGATTGGCCTATATGTTACTTATGAGTGTTGCGGTTACCAATACTATCCTTTAATTTGAACCACTCTGTACATTAAGTAATAGGATTCCCTATTCCCTAAATCTTACCATAGTTATTAATAAGATCGAAAATAAAAAAACCAATACTCCTCCCTCGTAAATTATTCATGACTGGATTAAGTTGTTTAAAAGTTATAATTTCTGAATCCTCTGGACATCTTCCCTTTTTTATGTGATCCCTAAAATAGCTTTTAGTAAGAACTTTTTGTGCAACTGACCAAGGAATTAGCTCTTTCGATTTTGTTCCTTTTCCTAAATAAAAAATTAAAAAATATTTTAATAGTTCAAATAGATCGACAATTAACTAAGAACTAGCCATAGGATAAAAAATGTTTATAATCTGAACATTTTCATTTGAGAATCACAAAAGCAAAATTCCTGTTTTATTTATTTTATACAATCTAATAATCTTAACCCATACTAATATTATAAAGAGAATAGATTTGATGGTTTGTTTGTATTGAATAGGCTCCGAAACTACTGGACCGATTTAAAAAATTCTTTTTTCTATAAGCATGCGGAAAATTATACTTTTCCTTACTAATCTGCGTGCGGAAAATAGCACTTTTCCGCACTAGTGCGGAAAAGTAAAATCTTTTAATTTTTGGAACATAAATTAGTATCTAATTATAAAATAATGAATAATTTTGCTTATAATAGCTATATATTTGAATAAACTAATTTTTCTGTAATTTTGCAGTCTTTTTATAACATTAAATAAAATAAAATATTCCTAATTTACCAAATGTAAGTACATATTTTTAATAACTCCATATAAATTATCAAAGAATTCATAGCAACCAACTAATTGTTTATGCTTTCTGTGACGCATTTTTCAACCAAATTGGAGAAACATTTTCAATGGATTTTGACGACGATTTACCAGCATCGATTATCATCGAAGCAGCAGAAATAGTAAGTATAGATCTCCTGCCCATGAAATCTCGTCACAGGTATGAAAAATAATTTGTTATGTAAGAGCTGGTGTCAAAGTAAGGGTGTGAAGTCTTTTAAAGAAGAGATTTTTCTGGCCTATTTCTCTTATTTATCAAAAACATGTAAACCCAATACATTATGAGTCTAGATACTCTATGCTAAAATGTTTCATTAAGTTACAAAAGAACAGATTTAGGCAAGTTTTTCAAAGTGACGGCCTACCTTAAAAAAACAAAGCGTTGGTTTTAGACCCAAAAAGGCTAAAGTCTTTTAAAAAGAAGAAATATCGAAATTCATGAATGAAGCGCCAGACGATACTTATTTACATATAAAAATGGTTACGATGTTTGGCTTAGCGGGCGCTTGTCGTAGAGAGGAGTTAACAAAAATATGTCTGGACCCTATTGAAGACCAAGGAAATTTAGTATTGATACACATCCCACACTCAAAAAATCACAGCTCTAGAAGCTTTGTCATTTCTGGAGATGCCGAAAATGGAAATTTTTTAAATCTATATAGAAAGTATGCCAGTTTAAAAACCGACAACACCAAATAGGCGATTTTTTGTGAACTATAAACACGGAGTGTGTACAGTACAATGTATCGGCATTAATACCTTCGGGAAAATGCCATCGGAAATAGCGGCCTATCTCAAACTTCCTAACCCGGAATTGTATACTGGGCATAGCTTTAGCCGGTCCTCTGCAACATTTCTTGCAAACTCCGGAGAACAAATATTCAACATTAAACGTCTTGGAGGCTGGAAGTCTACATCAGTCGCTGAAGAATACCTCGAGAATTCAACAAATTTTAGAAAGGATATTTTAAACAAAATACTTAATTTACCGAAACACCTTCCACTATCCAGAAACTACCGTCAATGCCATCTTCCAAAGTACTAAACCTCTCGGTTCAAAAAATTAATTCCATAGTTGCAAAAGATTAGCTCATCAAGGACCCAACGCCGCCGCCGTCAATGTTTTCTACAGAAAAGCAACTCGCGTCAGCAATAAATTTGCAAAACGCGACCAATTGCACTTTTACTATAATGTGAATAATAATTAGTGTATAAATTCCTTCGTTAATAAATAATATTTTAATCATAAATCTTTAAAATTATGTTGGATTTTCCTCTCGCTTGTAAAAAAAATATTGTTCCTAACACTTGCGGAAAGTAACTTTTCCGCTCTTGGCTGCTTACCCGAACTCCGCTGCGCGTAGTTCGTGTAACGGCAGGCGCGTGCGGAAGAGTATCACTTTCCGCACTTGTTAGGAAAATAAATATTTCCATTAGAATCCTACATTATTCCTGATGAACATAGGCTAGGAAAAAAAATAGGAAACTCATCCCCTAAAGGCGGAAAATGGGGGGTGGAAGTTTGTATTGAACTTTATCATTTTTGGACTTAGAAGTATAAAAATTGGGGTTTATGCTTTTGATTATGATTAAATGTGATCTGTTTTAATATTTCTTAGATTACATCTGTTGGGGAGGCTAAAATGGGGATGAAAATTATATGCACAGAAAAATTGTCATTTTTGAAGTTGTAAATAGGGGAGTTGGTAATTAGATTTCTGGTTGCCGAGAAAAATAGGAGACTTTGGCTAAGAAACGATTTTAGGAAACTTCCCTCCTCTAAAAGGGTAGAATGGGGAGGGGAGTTTTTGTCGAACTTCGTCATTTCTGGATTCAGAAGTATGAAAATTGTTATGTAGGTTATTTATTACAATTAAAAATATCCTGTTTTGACATTTTTAAAATAACACCCCTTGGGGGGATGAAAGCTTATACAGTGTGGTCATTTAAGTGTGCAACATATGGGATTTTTTTATTAATCGCACCATCAAAATACCAATATTGCCGAAAGTTGGTGTGTATTCGATAATCATATTAGGTGCACTTGGAATGGTTCAAAGTCAAACAGCATACGGGGTAGGTCAAAAAAATTAAAAAAAATTGTACAAGAGTAAAGTAACGGGCTTCTAATGATGATTTTTTATCCGGTCAAAATAGACATTCACCCTTGGATAAAAAGTTGAAAAGGACATGGCTCATATAGCATGGGATTCTGGCTCTCGAACGATTTTTTTAAATTTAAGTATGTTGTTTCTTAGATCAGTAAGAACATCTTTTAAATGAGACGTTTTTTGTGCAGGCCTATAGCGTGGCCCAAAAAAATGACTGAGAAGTTTAATAATTTAACTGTGTATTAATTCGAATATAAACGCATAAAAAGAGTGAAATTTCGTCTAAATCCGACGGAATAATATTTAATATATTTGTTGAGAGTTAAAATAATTTAATTTATTGTTTAACACATACAGGGTGGTCCAGCATCGATAAATAATATAGAATATGCCAACTAAAATGTTAATATGGTGATATACTTGTATATATTTTCACAATTTATACATTTCTGACAGTTTATTAAGGTAAATTTAAGTTAAAATATTTTAGTTTATTGTCCCAAAGATACAATAATATTTAGAATTAAAGGTTTTTTTTTGGTTTGTCCTCAAAAGATATTTTGTGACATTGTTCATTAAATTATTTATTACTTTATATAATTGTTAGCTTAAAATTTCAAAAACGCAAAATTATCTCGCTAGTTTGACTTGGAGCACAAGAAACTGGCAGAAAAGAAAAAATTCTAAAGAAATATACTAATATATCTTAAAATTAACATATTACTTGGTATAAACACTTTTATTTCTTCGATACTGAAGGACCCTGTATGTGTTAAATAGCAAATCACATTTTTTAGCTCTAAGCAAGTATGTAAATTATTTTTTGTTGTATTTAGATGATAAGTCCGGCGTTTTAGGCGGTTAAATTAGTATCAAGGAACAGGGAACCTTTAACTTTTTAGTGATTTTTTGGGCCACCCTGTAGACCTGCACAGGAATGTCCTATTTAAAAGATGTTTCTATTGACCTAAAGAAAAACATACTCATTTAAAAAAAATCGTTGGAGAGCCAGAATCATATAGTTACTTTATTATTAGTTACTTAATTATCTCATAAACCAGCGGTTATTAACGTATAGTGTTTTTTACATTTTCGATATAGAATTGAATAAAGAGTCAAAATTAGGCCAAAGAAACAGACCGTTCCATTTAAAAAAATGTACTTAACAGTACGACTTATCCTAAAAATATAGGTAAATCCAGGAGACATGGTGAATGAAGTCTCCTAGATATTTCACCCTGTAGGTGTACACCAAAATTATTTTAGTTATGGGTAGCTTAATTTTTTTATACCTCTGTTAAAAAATTGCCAGAAAAATGTGCAGATTTAAAACTATTTACTTCTTTATATATGTCACAAAATATCTAGTTGGAACAAACCAAAAAAAACTTTAATTTTAAATATCCCTGTATATTTCGGACAATAAACCAAAATATTTTAACTTAAATAAATTGTCATAATTGTATAAATTCTGAAAATATATATAAGTGTATGTACCACAATATTAACATTTTCGTTGGCATAATTCATATTATTTATTCGATACTGGACCACCCGGTATGTGTTAAATGATAAATCAAATTATTTTAACTCTAAACAAATATGTAAAATATTATTTCGTTGGATTTAGACAAAATTTTATTCTTTTTATGCGTTTATATTGGAATTAATAAACAAGCTTTAAAGCTTTAAGCTTCAACTTCTTGGTGATTTTTTTGGGCCACCCTATAGGCCTGCACAAAAATGTCCCCTTTAAAAGATGTTCCTATTGATCTAAGAAACAACATACTTAAATTTAAAAAAGAAATCGTTCGAGAGCCAGAATCCCATGTTATGTGTGTCACGTCCTTTACCTAAACGTAAGGAATAACATTATAATGAAATTGTAAAAAGTCCCAATCGATCCCATGTGTGCAAAAAAATTTATAAAAAGTCAAAGTTTGCGAAAACAAGTTTTTTTTGTTGATTTTTCGGCGAAATGGTTAGTTTTATGATAAAAATAGCTTACCATTAGACAATTAGACAAAAATTGCAGATCATGCAATTTTCTACCTAAATTGTTCCTACACCTTTTTGTCCTAAAATTTACCCTTTCTGAAAAAAATTGATTCTAAAATGTACTAAAGTTTTATTCCCTATACTATGCACACGTTTCCACGCCACCTGTGAGGTAGTGTACTTGACGCGTTTTTTTAACGTGGTTATCCCAGTATTCCTACTCCCCGATCTATTTTATTAAATCCTAGTAGAATAAAAGGTCTTTTTCTTCAATATCTATGATACCCATTATGTGAAGCGTATTATTACCGTCTAATGTATTTACATTTATATCAGCATGGACTTAAAAGACCGAGGGCGAACAGCAGTCATAATGCCTATCACTAATGTTTGTACCGGGTGTTCCACTAAGAGAGGTAGTCGGCTATATCTCAGAAATTACTAATGGTATAACTATCGGTAAAAATTTTTTTATATAAAAGTGACCAAGAGAAATTGCTGGAAATTATTTTCAAGTCTGTGGGATGGCCGCTAGGGGGCGTAAGGGTAACAACAAAACATAAAAATATACATTTCTCAAAAAAATATCAAATAAAGTGTATCAATAAGTGGTACTATTTTATTCTTTAATGTTTTCTAAACAAAGAAGCTTCAGTGTAATTTTTGTCAGTTCTAAATTAAAGTGGTGGGGGAAGGTTAAAGATTAATTTAGAAAAGTGCTAATAACTCCGGTTTGCTTTAACCGAATTTAGTAAACTTGGTCTCGTTTAGAAGTGAATTTTAAGCATTATTTTCAGGTGTATAAACTATTGCTACACTCATCTCACAAACGCCGCTAGAGGGCGTCAAGGTAAAAACTAACTTATTTTACGAAATTTTTTGAAAATTTTAAATACAATGATATATACCCTTTTACATATTTAGATTAAGAAAAAAATCCCAACAAAACGGCGAAAACCGCAATTTAATATCTCTTTTCAAACCGAATATATTAGCAAAAATATAAATACGACATAGAGACGTAACGCATTTAACGACACAATGTTTTCTACCTAGGCCAATTTCTTTAGGTAAAAATTAAATTTATAAATTTTTAAAAATCTAATGACATACTGCATGGTTTTTACTAATTTTAAACCATTTAACGATATTAGACAACATTAGATATTTACCAATCTAAAACTGTAATAATCCATTGAGCGTGGTCCTTATCAAGTTAGCTTTGAAAACAAAAGGATGCTGAAATGTCAAAAATCCAGCAATTTTTATTTCAAAATATTATTTTTAGTGTTGTGCTATTGTGTTCTTTAAAAATATTATTTTTAGTGTTGTGCTATTGTGTTCTTTAAAAATGCCTTTGTTGCTTGAGGATTAAACTCTACATAAGCAAAAACGTTGATGACATTTTCCCCAGTTCTACGGCGTCTGCGGTGTAAGGGGCGAAGAACACTTCCCGTGGTACGAAAGCGATTTGCTAAACAAGTGAACATTCTGCTGCCAAAATTATATTTTGAAATAAAAATTGTTGGATTTTTGACATTTTAGCATCCTTTTATTTTCAAAGCTAACTTGATAAGGCCCACGCTCGATGGATTATTACAGTTATAGGTTGGTAATTATCTAATGTTGTATAATATCGTTAAATGGGTTTAAATTAGTAAAAATTACGTAGTATGTCATTAGATTTTGTAAAAATGTGTAAATTTAATTTTTACCTAAAAAAATCGGCCTAGTAGAAAACATCGTGTCCTTAAATGCGTTACGTCTCTATGTAGTATTTATATTTTTGCTAATATATTCGGTTTGAAAAGAGATATTAAATTGCGATTTTCACCGTTTTGATAGGATTTTTTTTCTCTGTCTAAATATGTAAAAAGGTATATATCATTGTATTTAAATTTTTCAAAAAAAATCGTAAAATAGGTTAGTTTTTACCTTGACGCCCTCTAGCGGCGTTTGTGAGATAAGTGTAGCAATAGTTTATACACTTGAAAATAATGCTTAAAATGCTCTTCTAAGCGAGACTAAGTTCACTAAATTCGGTTAACAATCCGGAGTTATTAGCACTTTTCTAAATTAAACTTTAACCTTCCCCACCACTTTAATTTAGAACTGACAAAATTAACCTAACTTCTTTGTTTAGAAAACATTAAAGATAAAAATAGTACCATTTATTGATACACTTTATTTGATATTTTGAGAAATGTATATTTTTATGTTTTGACGTTACCCTTACGCCCCTAGCGGCCATCCAAGACTTGAAAGAATTTCCAGGAATTTCTCTTGGTCGCTTTTATCTAAAAATTTTTTTCCAGAAAATTATACTAATAGTAGTTTCTGAGATATAGCCGACTACCTCTCTTAGTGGAACACCCGGTACATACTTATTTTAAATGGTCTAAATTAAACTGTTTATTTTTTAATATTATTTGTTTAAAAAAATAAGTAGTGACTCTGGTGAAAGGAATTAGGGGGGTTTTCTCCTAATCCTTTTATTCCCTAGTTTCCTAGGTTGAGTAAAATGCATTTTAACAACTGTACAATACTGGTTTTATTAATTTCAGAATGCACAATTTATACAAATTAGTGTAGGTCATTTCATGATGTTGTACCAAAATCCTACGGTTACATGAGTAATATTTATGTTATTATACTACTAATAAAATGATGACCTTGCTAGTTACATAATAATACGGTTGTTACATATAGATTAATATAAATATGCTAATATATATAAAAATGCAATTTTTTAGAAAAAATGTCGTTTAGACACTGGAATATGACTATTTATATCTTTAAGCGTACGACCTAGTGGGGGTAATGAAAATTATCGATGATTACCCGTTGAGTATCTTTCCGAATGATTGCTGCCGCAGTTTTCAGGATCTTAAATCGCTCTTCTTTGCCATTAGATTTTTTTTTACTCCAAGATTGATTTAAAATATCATGATGATTGTCAATAAAACAAACAAATGTTAGTTGTCCCAGTTTTTTACTAATAATGACTTTATACCCATAATTTAATTTTAATCGGAGTTTGATAAGTCTGTTATCTATATTTAAATTTTTCCAAACATTTGTTAATTCTTCCAATATAAACTGACAGTCATCGCTATTTTCGATATACAGAAATTTCGGCGTAGACTTTGTAAAGTTTCTACACTTTCATTTAAAGAAAACCGGGACAATTACCATTTGTATGTTTAATTCACAATCATCAAAATTTTTTAAATCAATCATGGAGTGAAAAAAAAATCGAATAGCAAAGAAGAGCGATTTAGGATCCTGGAAGCTGCAGCAGCAATCATACGGGAAGATAATCAATCGGTAGTCATCGGTAATTTTCATTACCCCCACTAGGGTCGTATGTTTGAAGATATAAATAGTCATATTCCAGCATTATGTTGCTAACAGGCAAATTGCTGAATGTAATCTGCGATAGAATGCAGCATGCCCTTAGGAAGTTGGAGCAGTGGTGCGTTGAACACGCTCTATCTGTAGAACCCAAGAAAACAGAAATGGTTCAGTTTACAAAGAAAAAGAAATTAGGAAACTTCACAGCACCCGTTTTTTAAATACTAAATTGAGCTTCTCAACAGAGGTCAAATACCTTGGTATTACCTTTGGCAGTAAGCTAACATGGAATTCTCACTTGGAGAACAGAATAAAGAAGGCATATATTGCATTTGATCAATGCCGCAGAACCATAGGGAAGACTTGAGGATTCTCTCCCAAAGTAGTCCATTGGATCTACACGGCCATAATAAGACTCATGGTAACTTAGGGTTCCATAGTATGGTGGTCCAAAACAGAACAGACCACGGCAAAACATAAGCTAGATCAAATTCAAAGAATAGCCTGTTTAAACATCACAGGTGCTATAAGGACTATACCGACTAGGGCTATGGAGGTGATATTGAATCTCACCCCCCTTGATATATTTGTAAGAAAAGCGACTTTGATGACTCTAACACACCTCCGCATGGTCGGTCTAGACACTAATGTAGGCACTGGCTCAACTGGACGACGCCTGTGGAGGGATGTTATAGGGGAACTTCCAATTCTACAGGCCAGAGCGGACTCAGTTGCAGCAAGGTTCGTTTTCAATAAATCCTACACTATCAACATAAGATAAACAATACCAATAAAAGGCGAGTCTAAAGGAACCATTAGCCTGTACACTGACGGCTCTAAGACCAAGGTGGGCACAGGCTGTGGCATATACTCACCAACCATAAACCTGAAAATCGGATGGAAAATGGGCGCCGAACCCAGCGTGCTTTAATTTGAACTGACAGCCACTACCATAGCGGCTTAAGAAATTAAAAGCTGCAACATCGCCAACCATACGATCTGTATTTAACAGACAGTCGGCAAGCATTACTAGCCCTGAAAAGACCACGCATTACTTCGGGACTTGTACTAGAATGTCATTAAGCCCTGACTAACATATCTCTAAATAATGTGGTCAACCTAGCCTGGATCAAGGGACATGACTTTCTAAAGGTAATCATACCGCTGACTCGCTGGCCAGGGCGGCTTGCGGGGGACGGAAACTAGTTGGTCCCGTCTCCACCACTGGACTGACAACAACAGCTATTAAAGACATCATTAAAGAATACTTCCATCGACTGTTTAAAGGAAAATGGGATGATACTACGAACTGCAACTTCGCAAAAATAATGCTGAGCTATCCAGACAATAGCGAAAAAAAACCTTATGATGTCCAGAAGGAACCTCCGAACACTAACGGGTGTTCTAACTGGCCACTGCGAGCTACGAGGACACCTATTTAAAATGGGTCTAACGGACACAGGATTGAGACCGCGGAACACATTCTTTGCGATTGTCCCGCTCTCACATTTGAACGGGACTCCATGCTGGGCACGAACTGGCCATTACTGGCCGAAATTATGGAGATTCCACATAAAAACGTCGTCAACTATTTTAAATCAATAGGTTGAACGACGCAGTGAATCTCCCTCCTACAAGAGGAAGCACAAAGGACCTACTGAGGTCTAGGTGCAGTGGTATATTACCACCCTCTGAACATTCAGATCAGATCACTCATATTCCAGAGTCACTGACTTATTTTTTGAAACAAATAACTTTAAACAATAAACGGTTTAATTTGGAACATTCAAAATTAGTGTGTACAAACATAAGTCATAGCATTATAACTGCTGTTTGGTCTTTTAAGTCCACGCAATTTTTTTTCATCGACGATTTGAATTTAAACGTCTTATACAAGCTTTTTTGTCCTTTGTTATGTGCGCATCTTATAATGAACCTATGATGTATGGGGCAGAAACAGTTTTTCATCGTCCACCTGATAACTTACCACCAGAAAGTGGCACGTTTATTAAATGAGAAAATATTTTATTCTACTAGAATTAAATAAAATAGACATTGGAGTAGGCATACAGGGAAACCACGTTAAAAAGACGCGTCAGATACACTATCTCATAGGTGGCGTGGAAACGTGTGCATAGTATGTAGTCCAGGCAGTCAAGCATTTAACCTCCGAATTTTTTATATATGCACCGATTTATTTAAAATTTTGACAGATGATAGATGGATGGTCGAAAAGCAAAATCTATATGGTGCCGATGTGCGCAACCACCCCTGGGGTGGATGCCACCCCTTTTCAGAGGTGGGCAATTTTTTACCCAAAATACCCCCAGAAATCGATAGATGAGCAAATTTGAAGTAAAAATGTCATGTCAAGTTTTTTCGCCAGATCAATAGTTTTTGAATTATTCGCAATTGAAAAGTGCGATTTTTCGTTAAAAAAAACTCATTTTTCAATTGTTTTTTACGCATAACTCTGTAATTATGCGCTTTATCGAAAAAAGTGTAATGAGCAAAAATGAAGCTTATAAAAAACAAAGAAATTGAGCTGCTTAAAAATCTTTCATTTTACGGGATTAAGTACTTAACCTCAAATAACGGGAAAAGGGTAAATTTTTTAACAAAAAGTCATAGAATATTTTTATATGCTATTAAAGAGCATAAAAAGACCTTTAAAATAAGCACCGATAAAAGTCTTTTTGACTAAAATTTCAGTGAGATATGGTGTAAAATAGTTAAAACTAAAAAAACAATCGCAATAAAACTAATGTCATTTCGTTCAAAATCAAAATTAAACTTATTCCTTGCACCAATTACTTTATTTGTATGTTATTTATGACATCTGAAAATTTTACTGATTAGAGATGCACAGTTCTGAAAAAAATGAGCTTAAATTATATGTTTTTTTTGTGATTTTTTCAAAAAAAATATTTTTCTCATTTTAACTCCAAAACCATAAGAGATACGAAAAAAACTAAAGAGTAGAAATATGTAGCATTTTTTATGACGATTATTTTCAATTTTTTTTTTTACTTTCACTATAGTGCGAGGATTGCTTTTCCGCAGCCCTTTGACCCTTTACCTATAAAATATGAAGGGTCTCAAGCCCTTTTAACATACATTACCTTTAAAATGATTTTTTGTAGGATGTGATAGCTTCAAAATTAACAGAGTTACACAAAAAATAAGATTTAGAAACTTTTTTTAGTCAATTTTAAAGTAAAAAAAGTTTCAAATTTTGGCGCAGTGATTTTTTCTGTTTACACTAGGTTGTCTGTAGGTACATTTGAAACCTACTATGTATGTATATACACTGTTTAGAGAATAAACTTTAGTCATTAAAAAATATTTTTTTATTTTATTTTTGTCAAATGGGTGGTCCTTAAGGGTTGCTAGGGTGTAGACAATTAAAAATTATTTCAAGTAGAGATAATAAACTGTAATACTAAAATTACGCAAAATCTAAAAATTGGCAGTCATTAAATATTTTATTTCATTTCTGCGGGATAGTTTAGGGTTGAAAAGTGGTAACTAATAATTTTATTAAAATTTCCGTAAAATTACAACTGTAATGTTACAAAACGTTAAAAGAATTTTTTCTAGATTATTTTCATCAAAAGGGTAGTTTTTAAAGATTCTTAAGGGTTGATATTTCAAAATACACCAATTTTATATTGTACAATACGTTAGGATATTTATCCTACATAAATAAAAGACATTTGAATCAAAAGCCGAAAAACCTATAAAATCTTTTTTTTCGATAAGGGGTGGTTTTCACCCTTAAAACAATTGCAATTGCCATTTATAATTTGATATGGAGGGTAGATAAGCATCAAATTCGAAAATCGGTGCATATAAAAAAATCGGAGGTATGACACTATTTTGAGCTTGACTGCCTGGGCTAATGGGAAATAAAACTTAAGTAAATTTTAAAATCGCTTTTTTTTCAGAAATGGTGAATTTAAGGGGAAAAAGTGTAGGAACAATTTTTGTAGACAAAAGCACGATCTACAATTTTTGTCTGAGCTATTTTTATCAATAAGCTGACAGCATAGATAGAAAAAGCATTTCATTCATAAACGCAATCGAGAGCTGCGCCCAACATGGTTTGTGTTTATTATTGGCGATAGAATGGTACAAGCATAGTTTGTACTTACTTGTGAAATGATAATCCAGGAATAATATCCGTTACTTTACACACTTGGCACTGCCTTACCATTTTAATTTATTAAAAGTATTTACACAAAACTGAAATTTATACAATTGTCACAAAAATTACCCAAACAACAAAAAACATTTAGACTAAAACGCCATATTAAATGTTTTATTTGTAGCTGTCAAAAGAAAATAGTTGTTTACATTGTGGCTTACTTTTCTGTCCAGTTATACTTTATAGTAATAAATATAACAAATATTATTCACAGTTTAAAATACAATAGGAGAGCTTATTTTGATGTAAGTTTAAGAATAAATTAAGTAAAATTTAATCATAATATACTATCAAGTAAATAAAACAGAAATATACTTGCAGCCACGCTTTACGACAAAATAGTATCTCTAGTATCCATTTTCCTGAGTTTTGGTGGATTTTATTGTTTCGAGTACAGAGGTTCATTCATCGCTAGGCAGAACCTTAGAATGTGCGTTTATGATGCCACGCTTATGCCAAATCGATGCTTTCTCTAGTTAAACTAACAGCTCATTGATTTTTATCATAAAACTAACCGTTGTATAAAATTTTTTGCACACGATCGATCGATGAGGACTTTTCACAATTTCATTAGATGATATCCCTAACGTTCATGTATATTTTCCGCTTCTTGAGAATTTATGCAAGGGTACCACTAATTTTCGGGCTAACTTGAACGGATAATTTATGTTTTCCTCAATCGAAAATAAACAGATTAAAACAGTAATATACAAGGCTTTGCGTCAGAGATAAGACAAATATTTTTTGTCGACAATATTAAACCTTACCATTATTATTAATATAATACATTATAAAAGATTGAATCTGCCTTGCGTTCTTTTTTTCCAGGATTGGATCAAGTTTTCTAAAAGTTTCGATGTTATACAGAGTCGGGCATATTTTTCTTTCTATATAATCTTTAAAATATTTTGGAATTAGTGCTTCTTCTTCCTCTGTCCATCCAATGGGTTTAGTTTTTGTTATTTTGTCGTTTTTCTCGCGTTCTGTAAAATAAAAAATAAGTAAATAAAAACGTTTTCAATGGTATAGTGATTAGGTTATTCGTTTTTTCTGATATAAAGAAGTCAGCATAGGCTTGCACTCATCCCCATTTTTTCAACCTAACCGATTAGATAAAAAGAACAGGTTAGAACTTTCTTATTTAATAAAACATACTTAAAGATACATTCGGGTAAAATTTGCAGTGGCGGAACATGTTTAAAAACAATAAAATACTTTTTTTGATCGGGTGATTTATGCATAGTTTGCACTATTTTACACTTTTTGCACACATCTCGATGAAGAATGTTATATATGGACACAAAGTTGGATAGGAATCGAATCCAGGAATCAATTCTCTTTTAATGATCCGAACGCTGGAATCGATTATGGAATTCATGATCCGGATTCTTAATATAATTTTAAAATGATCCGGAATCCATTTCTTTTTGGAAGAGTCCGTTTTCAAAAGAAATCGAATCCTTATGTTTTTAATTTGAGACAAATCGGTTTATAAATATCAAACTCCGCCCCTTTGAATAAGCCATTTTAAATTTTCCAAATTTTGACCTAAGATTATAAATTTCCAAATTTTTACCTAGCACTTTATTCTGAATCTGAAGCAAATAGTTTTATAAATGCCAAAATCCACAATTTTAAAATTACAAATATTTTCCTAAGATTCTTAATCAACATCACATTAATTTTCGGAAATAAAGATGAAGAATTTTAAAACTTCTGCCTATTAAAATATTTAAATAAGAAAACACATCTAACATGTGGTTTTTAACCAAAATTTGTTGTTCAGATCCAGAGAGACATTTAAATGAAACATTTTTTCCAAAAACGGGCACAAACTTTACTTGCATTTATCTTAAAAGTTTGAATCGCTTGTTCTTCATAATTTTTTAATATGTTATTCTTGAGATAACCCTGAGGGGGCATTTTATTATTTCTATTCAGGTTGTCTTACAAAAACGGATTTTCCGCGTTAATCTGGATTATGTAGTATCATTCGTATCGTAGTTACCATTTGTAAATATAAAAACTAAAGATGATCCGGATTCGTGATCCGATAAATAGGAATCCATTAGCTGAATTCGATTTCTTTTTGCCTTAAAAAAGGAATTGTAATTCGTATTGGTGATTCGATTCTTTTACTAGGATCCAGATCCATAATCGATTCCTTTTTGAAGGATCCGTTACAGCTCTGTATGGACAGATATTGCCTTAAATTAGTTATTAAAGCAATAATTTAAAGTCGTTTTCCAAATCCTGTGACAAAGCCAGACTTTTAAAAATTCAAGCCCAAAAAAAGTTTCTCCAAAACCCTAGTCCCGAAAATCGACAGGCTAGCATCGAAGCAAGAAATCAGTATAATCAGACCATCTCAGAAGCAAAAGACCGTTTTAACAATCGGATAAAATATAAAGTTCTCTCTTGCTCGAATGGCACTAAAGCTTTCCGGTCCTTTGCCAAAAATATTAATCAAAAGTTCTGCACAAATTCTTTTCCACCCATAATCTCTGAAGATGGAATTGTTTCTACCTTTAAAGGAAAAGCCGAACTATTTGTCAAACAATTTGCTGCCAATTCTACGCTTGATCCTCCTATTAATCTTCCTCTCCCAACAATTGTGCCTGTTTCTCATAAAATGTCCGATATCATTTTTAAAGTCAAACAGATCAAGCGTATTCTTTCTTCTCTTAATACCAAAAAATCGTCTGGGCTGGATGGAATACCAGTAATCGTCTTAAAAAATGTGCTCCCGAGCTTAGACCTATCCTAACTCGCCTCTTTCGGGTCCCTTAACACACGGGCATTTTCCCGGAGAGTTGAAAAGCTGCACGTGTGCAACCTATCCTCAAAAAAGGATGCAAAACTCTTCCCTCTAACTATAGACCGATAACTCTTCTTTCTGTTGTTTCCAAAGTAATGGAAAAATTCATTAATTCCCAAATCATAAAGTATCTGGAAAAACACAAGATCTTACATGATGGACAGTATTAATTCCTCCACAGCTGATCTTCTTTCCTTTTTCTCACGCAACTAAAACAAGTACCTTGAGTTTCTTGGTGAATCCCAGATCGTTGCTCTTGACATATCCAAAGCTTTTGATCATGTCTGGCATGATGGGCTTCTTAACAAACTTCCTTCGTACGGTCTTCCACCTAATCTTTGCTTTTGGCTCTCTAGTTGCCCTTCTAATCGACGTATATCAGTTACTGTAGATCAGTCTTTCTCAAAGTGGGCGATAACGCCCCCTTGTGGGCGCTGAAGGCCTAGAGGGGGCGGTAAGGGGCTCAGAAATAATCGAGGGCGCTGATGTGATTCAAGGGGCGATGGATGATTTATAACTTTAGCTACTTCATATTTTAAAATTCACTAAAATTAAAATCCTCCTACTACACAACATTTATTTATTAGTTCATATTTATATCCTATTTTGTTGTATAAATATAAACTAAAAATTATTTATTTTTTTTATTGCGTTTGCAACGCTATTCATATCTTAAGTTATTTAGTAATAGGTATCAAACACTGAAAAATATTCGTGTCTTCAAGTATCGCAGTAAGGCCCTACTCAGAAGACATATTAAAAATATGTATCTATTGTTGCAGCCAAGCTGAGCACTTGCCAAATGCGGGATTTTTTTTACCTAATCTAGTAAAATAAAGAAAAAATATAATTGAAATTAGCAGGTTAAATTATAATTCACGTTTGGCGCGAACAAATATTGTATGATTTAGTTGTGCAATCCTGTATTATAGTCCGTCAGGGGACAAATCCCAAATACACAGCCGCGGCTCGCGACCGATCGACGACTGACGTAACGTCCAGCCACTCCGCTCGCTACCCCCATACTCTTAGTACTGCCAATGTTTATTATTGTTAAATTTAAATAAAAAATACTCTTAATATTGTAAAGTTGCATTATTATTGCTCTCTTTGGTAAGAAAAGTCTCGTTTAGAATATAGGTTTAATTAAACTCCAGGCGAGACTAATATGTTATTGAGATTTTTAAGGTAAAAAAAATGGGGGGCGCTACAAAATAACTGATTTTTAAAGTAGGCGTTAAACGAAATACGTTTGAGAACCTCTGCTGTAGATGGTCATTCTTCCAGCTTCTACCAAATTAATGCTGGGTGACCCAGAGCTCTGTGCTGGCACCCACGCTGTTTCTTCTACAATTGACGATCTTCTCTCTTCCACAATCAATCCAATTCATAGTATTGCTGACGATAGTACTCTCCATTCTAGTATTCAATTTCTTAAGCCACCATGTAATTCTGATTTGGAAAACAACCACAGGTCAATGCAGATATCTCTTTCACAAGATCTCAAACTTATCTTGGATTGGGGCGCCAAAAATCTTGTTTAGTTTAATGCCTCAAAAACACAGTCATGTTTGCTGTCGCGAAAAAAGTCTGCCAATGCTCATCCGTTACATATGAGCGGCCAAGTTCTGCAGAACAAAGAGTCGTTTAATCTTGTCGGTGTTATTTTTGAGAATAACCTCAACTGGCACAAACACATTACTTCTATAACCTCGGCAGCTTCAAAAAGCTTGGATTCCTCTTTCGAGCCAGAAAGTATTTCTCTTCTTCCAATCTGTATACTTTGTATGTATCCCAAATCAGACTCTCTTTAGAATATTGTTTTCATGTCTGGGGAATGGCGTCTCCTTCGTCACTTAGCATTCTGGACTTCATTCAAAGAAGAGCCGTTCGTCTTATTAATGATTCCACGCTCACAGAAAGGCTTCCTCTTCTTGCCCACAGTCGAGTTGTAGGGGATCTGTCGCTCTTCTATAGGTATTTTCACGGCTTCTGCTCAGAGGAGTTGGCCAGTATAATTCCTTAAAATATGTAAGTAGGTACTAGAAAAAATAAGTTATAGGAATAACCAGCAATAAAACCAAATTGTTAACAACACAAAGTAGGTATAAACAACAACCCAAAAAAATACAATATAAATTTTGCTGGCTAATATTTTCTATATTAAACACATGCTGGCAATTTTTTTTCAGTCCGATGTAACTAAGTAACCCTATGGCTTTGTCAAAAAAGAAAAATACAAAAAATGAGATTTAACCTGTGGCTTCGCTTTTTAGAAATAACGAGAATGAATTAAGATACGTCATTTTTTCTCAGATAAAAATTTGTAAGCTGATTGTTAATAATCTGCTGTAATTAACAAAAAAAACAGCCAGCCGTAAGTCGAGGAAAACCCCGTTAGCTGATGCATTTAAAAAGGCGATAGATATTTCCGCCCAATTCCTGCGGTATAACTTTGGAAGTATCAGCTGACAGTTTTTGCACCGAGATACAGTCAGCTGACATATAAGTATATTTAAACATAGTTCCATATAGGCTATCATGTGGTAAATTTTTAGTTGCGAAGAAATCATTGAAGGTGTTTTTTCTTTAAAATATTGGGTTAGCTACAATTTAACAAGTTTTTAGTTGGGAGGAAATGACTTGATATACCTATATTTTTTCTTCGTGTGTGGGAGGATACCGCCGCTTATCGCCCCAACGGAACCGAAGCTGACGTTCACGAAGCTTTTCTGATGCATTTCACTAATTATCGCTTGAGAGGAAATAATTGACCAAATTTTTACCCGGCTCCGGGACCACATCTCTTCCAGATATCTTAATATTATTTTCGATGTAATCGTATAAAAAAAAACACCATATTATGTTTTGACATTTTCAAATTACATTGGGTTAAAATTTCTCCCACCACTGCCAATTTTTGCAATTTTGCATTTTGTATATATATATATATATATATATATATATATATATATATATATATATATATATATATATATATATATATATATATATATATATATATATATATATATATATATATATATATATATATATATATATATATCTTTTTAAGTGTCTATATTGGCCAAACAACACAATATCTCAAAAATCGATTAAAGGGGCATAAAATGAAAAGAAAATAAAACAGCTTTAACTAAACACGAAAATGAAGCAAAGCATATTTTTTAATTATCAGGACACAAAAATTTTAAGAACGGAACCAAATCAAAAAAAAGAGAATTTAGAAATGCTTTTCTTTAAAAAAACATGAAAACTCTAAAAGATAAAACAGATTTTAAAAAACCTAAGCCATATTACTAAACGTCATTAATTAATTTCAGTTTTATCGTATCATGCAAAATTATTTTTCCCACTCTCCTTACACTCAAATAATATAATAACTTTTTTTAAAAAAACCTATTTTCATTTAATCTTCATAGCTAAATAAAAACAACAAATATATTCTTATTTTTTAAAAAACTTTTTTTAAACATTAATTGAAAATTTAAAAAAAAAATGTTTTGACTCTTATCTTGTCTCAGGATACGGAAGGAACTGCTTACTACCGTTTCAGTATAAATAAATATTTTAATTGTGCATGTCCTGAAGATTTTAAAATGTTTGTAGATGTATGTTTTATAAGTGTTTTGAAGTTTATTATTAATGGACAGATTTCCTTCTGGGGTTTTTGGCCAAAACATAATTAATTATTGTAAATTGTAAGATCATTTTATGTAATACACAAAAAAAAAAGTTATAATTATATATAAGTAACCACTGCCATATTAATTTTAGATGTATAAACACTGATGAAGGCTTTTGCCGAAACGTTTGAAATTTAAAAAATATAAAAAATTAAAAATAACCTTTAATTTTCAAAATAAATGTGAACCAAAACCCCAAGAAATTAAATTGAAGTATATATATATATATATATATATATATATATATATATATATATATATATATATATATATATATATATATATATATATATATATATATTTTTTTTTTTGACGTCTTACCATCATTTTCATTAAAATAATAATAAATAAAACATTTAATATATTTTTCGTCTATATCCTTCATAATCGAATGATTCCGTCTAAAATCTTCTATTTCGGATTCATCCGGCAACTTTTTCTCTTCTATATGCTTCCTAAAATAATCTTCGGTCAGTTTTTCTTGCCTTATTGTCCATGGCACTGATGGATTAACGATTGATTTCGTAAACTCTAGATTTCTTTCTGAAAACGATAAAATAAATTGGATGGAAGCAGTTTTTAAAATTGCCAGCTGGTAATAATAAATTTATTACCCGCGCGATATTCGTACGCAGTTTCCGAAAATGTACCAATTTTGTTTTTGAGAAAACTACCGCCATTTTAAAGACCCCTGTTAAAATAAATGACGTCTGTATGACGGTGGGATAAGTCAAAAAATGTAAAAAATGAGTCAATGTAAATTAAACAATATTTAAAATAAAATTTTAAATTTTTTATTTAAAAAAGTTTTCAGAATTCTTAAAATGTTTTCAATGAAACTTTTGTGTTTAGTTACGACGATGGTTGAAGTGCACATGGTCGTCCTTAAGGAAGAAATAAAGCCGAATAGTTGAGAGGTTAGGATAATAATAATTTAGATGTACAAGTAAAAGTAATTACAAAAAAGAAAAAATAATTTTTAATATTTAAGGTTATGGCGCGAGCTATTATATAGGGTGGACCACTAAGCGCCCGTCGGTAAATAGTTACTAAATCGTTGAACTTATGAGAAAATTTTCTTAACAAAACTTTTAAAATTTTATCTCTGCTACAATCCAAAATTATTTTCTAGTATACAAGGTGCCTCAAAATAGAGAAATATCAAAAATTATATTTTTGCTAAATGGAATACCCTATGTTTTTATATGGCAAATAAAGCCTCTGTGGGTTCTGTATTCAACTTTAAATTTGTATGTGGGCCGAATGCAGCGTTGCCAAGCTATGATTTTTTTAAAGATAAGTCAAAAACATTCGTTTTTTAAACTGTTATGTCTCCGCCACTGTTTGTTAATTTCGCTGACAAATTTACATGTAATCTAATGTTGACCTACTTTATCCTAAACTGTCTTCATTTTTTGATTTAATTTATACCGGGTGTCCAAATGATTTATTTAAACATCTCTATTTTCAATTCTATTTTAATTAAATTTCTTAAATACAACACCCTCTATATTATTTTGCCGTTAAAAAGCTTTAAGTGTGTTTTTTTAGAAAACATTATGTTTGCCTTATCTATCGCACTATCGTTTTGAAATAATAAGGCTTTTCCGTAAATTTACACTTAAAATGGGAAATATTGTAGACGGCAAGGCTCAAAAAATTGCAACAATTGATACTCGGTGGCATAATAATATTACTCCTTTTTGTATAATAAATTTATATCATTTTACTTACATTTAATAAAATTATTCAGAACACAAGACTAATAAAGGTAACATAAATAAATTTACATAAGCCCAACAAATTCATTAAATACTCAAACACTCTACCACATTGCTGTCGATTAAAGACTATTTTATTTTTTACCATTGGGAGCTGAATTAAATGCTTTCTTATTCTTTTTCGCATATTTCGCTGTAGTTGGGGGTGTCTTGTAGACCAGTTCTTTAACGTACCCCCATAGGAAATAATCAAGTTTTGTCAGATCTGGTGACCTTGGAGGCCAAGGAACAGGTCCTTTTCTTCCGATCCAACGGCCTGGAAATTTTTCATCCAGAGTATTTCGGACTCCAGCACTGAAATGAGCAGGTGCCCCATCTAACTGAAACCACATCCTTCTTAATAGATGTGGTGGTATATTTTCTAGCAGATTATCAGGATCTTCATTTAAACAATTTTGAAAAATATTCCCATTAAGGTGTCCATCAAAAAAATGGGGCCTTATTATGCGGTTTCCAGTTATGCCTCCCCAAACATTTATACTCCACCTATGTTGCTGGTCAACAGTCCTCATAAAATGTGGATTAACATCGGCGTAAAAGTGTAAATTATGCCAGTTCACATGACCATTATTGTGAAATGTCGCCTCATCGGTAAATATTACAATGTTAAAAATCGTACATCTTCTCTAATTCGAGCAAGACCCCAATTACAGAAATGTATCCTATTTTCAAAGTCTTGTCCTTCAAGTCCTTGATTCAATTGCACACGATATGGATGAAACTTATTCTTACTTAACATTCTCTTCACAGAAGTTTGACCAAGTTTAGCAAATCACTTATGTCCGCTGTACTTCTATGTGGGTCATCAACAGATGCGACCAAAGTTTAAAATTTCCATTTTTTTCCCTTTTTTACCACTGGCTTTATTCTTTTCGTACTTAACTGTTCCAGCCCTGTCAAATTTTACCATCAATTTTTGGGAATGATTTTGCATCTGATGTCTTCTCCCCAGAAGCATCTCACTGTATACTGGGATGTCAGAAGACAATTTAAAACATTTTCCAAGGATATAAATCATTTCAATTAATTTGCTGTGTATTTTTCCCATTTTAATTGCCAAATACTTCTTAATAAGGGAAGATAATATGCACAAGATGTAAGTCACCAGATTACATAAATAATTACTAACACGACATGCCAACGAGTATCAATTGTTTCGACTTTGAGCCATGCCGCCTACGATATTTCCCATTTTGAGTGAAAATTTTTACGGAAAAGCCGTAATATCTCAAAACAGTAGGGGATAGGTAAGGCAAACATAATGTTTTCAAAAGAGGGCATTTTAAAGTTTTTAACGGCAAAATAATATACAAGTTGTTGTATTTAAGAAATTTAATTAAAATAGAATTGAAAATAGACATGTTTGAATAAATATTTTGGACACCCTGTATAATTAAATCAAAAAATGAAGATAGTTTAGGATAAAATATGTCATCATTAGATTACACGTAAATTTGTCAGCGAAATTAAGAAACAGTGGCGGAGACATAACATTTTAAAAAAAGTATGTTTTTGACTTATTTTTTTTAAAAATTCATAGCTTGTCAACGCTGCATTCGACCCACATACAAATTTAAAGTTGAATACAGAACTCACAGAGGCTTCATCTGCCACATAAAACATAGGGTAATTCATTTAAGAAAAATATAATTTTTGATATTTCTTTTTTTTGAGACACCCTGTATACTAATTTTGGATTGTAGCAGAGAAAACTTAAAAGTTTTGTTAATAAAATTTTCTCATAAGTTCAACGGTTTAGTAACTATTTACCGACGCGCGCTTAGTGGACCACCCTGTATTTATAATAATTAAAAATATTACATTATCACTAATTTTCTTTTTTACACAACTGATGGGTCTAGATATTTGGTTATTTAACCACATGCTCCTTTAAAATGAAGTAAACAAATATATGTGTCCTTATTAACATTATCATTTCCTTGGAATCGACCATCACCTCGTCCACACCGCTTCACCCACAAATCGCATTTAGCACATTTGGGAGAAATTTGTAAGTGCTTTCGCTTACTTATTTTAATGAGTTTTTAGCGATATTTAAAACAAGGCTTTGGAAAACTAATAAAATAATGTAAATTCTCCCGAAAGGATTTGCTACACGTATCACTACGGCATACTCCATAACAACGTTTTTTAGCCCCCTTCTTTATAAATAAGATTATATACAGGGTGTCCCACGACGAACCGACGCGGTCGATTTCTCAAAAACTTAGCAACGGAAAATTTTGAAAATTTGGTAGTTTACTAATATCTATGAGAGCAACTCGTCTAAAATATTTACAAAATTTGGACTTCCCGGGTTTTACCGAAGTCGATGCTAACTTCCTTATTTTTAATGGATCACCCTATATATTATTGTATTGATTCCCCAGTTCTAGATATACTTTGTGTTATCATATGCTATACCTAAGTCTAACCGTTTCTGACATATGTTGAATTTTATATCAAAATGACGTTTGCAGACCCCAAATAAGGAGAAATTTTTCCTATACGGCATATCTATTATTTAATTTGAGTTAAATTCGTGAGGCCCACTTTTGTATATTGAGGGATATTTTGGTAAAATAATACAGATAAAAAAATTTAAATACAAAAATTAACTGATAAAAACGTAAAAAGTCATTTTTTCAAAAAGGAAACCCCTACTTTTATACTTTTATCGTATGTAGCATTAAAAAATAAGGTAACTTTGTATTTAGTGGTCTATTCCGAAAATACATAGTTTTCGAAATAATTGACAATTTAACATTTTGTATTGTAACGTTTTACGGCCTTTAATTTTGTTATTAGTGAGCCATGTCTTTTTTTTTCCGGTCCGCCGTCATGATGGAATCCCCCAATTTTTCTAATTAACTGTTCCAACATTGGCGCTTTCCTTAAACATTGTCTTTGGGGCTGTCTATGGGGGCTGGGGTTTTTCCTGGTTTATGGAAGACAGCAATGGTTACACCGCTTTACAAAAGTGGTGACCGTGCTGATGTTTCTAATTATCGTGGCATATCTGGTTTGTGTTGTATCGCAAAAGGGCTTCGAATCCATAGTGACGGATTATCTATTCTCTTCCTTTAAGGATATAATCGCGCATCAGCAACACGGTTTTTTCCCCGAGAGAACCCGTCAGATAATTTGGTACTGTATACTAACTTAAGCTGCGCCTTTATTCCGGGTTGCAGGTTGATTCGATATATTTTGACTTTCAAAAAGCCTTTGATAAGGTAAATCACGATATCTTGATTCTAAAACTTGAGCGTTATGGAATTAGTGATTCCCTGCTGTCCGGGATCGGGAGCTATCTTCGAGACCGAACCCAGATGGTCAAGTTTTGTAATCGGAAATCTAAGGAGATAAAGGTATATTCGGGAGTGCCTCAGGGATCTCATCTGGGTCCTTTCCTTCCTTATGTTCATAAATGACTTATGCTCAGTTTTCAAAGACAGCCGATTTCTCCTGTTTGCTGACGACTTAAAGATATTTCGCAAAAAAAATTCAGAAACTGATTGCATTCTATTACAAAACGATGTAGATTTTTACAAAATTTGGGTTTAAACAAAATCAAATGACATTAAACATTTCCAAATGTAACATTACATCCTTTACGCGAAAGAAGAATCCAATGCAGCATGATTATTTTATTGGAGATTTTAAGTTGGGCAGAGTTTCTCTGGTTCGGAGATTTGGGTGTTTTGTTTGATAGCGAACTACGATTTACACTACATATAGACAGCGTCATTGATAAGGCATTTAGAATGGCAGGGTTTGTTATGCGACAGTGCTGGGACTTCAAGAACGTCGAGACCCTCAAAAACAATATACTATGCCCTTGTGAGGAGCCACTTAGAGTACTGTTGTGTGGTCTGGTCCCCTATGTACAGTGTTCATATTGAGAGAATTGAGCGAGTGCAATCAAGGTTTACAATGTTTTTACTGCAAGGAAAAGTACCAATATTTCTGATCTTCCATTCCTGAACGATTTGGTTAACCGGCCTACAGAGCCTGCAGGATCGACGTCAGTTGGTTTGACATTTGGTCATAAATTATTAATAATTTTGTTAATTGTTCGGAACTTCTGGGATTGTTTAATTTTAGAGTCCTGTTTCGTCCTACCAGGCAGACGGAATTGTTTTTTTGAACCCTATCAGAACAGACATGGGTAGGAATGACCCAGTTAGGCGAATTATGACATTGTGGAACGGACTACCGATGGATTTGAACTTTGACTGTTCTCCGGATAGGGTTTAAGAAGGTCGTCAGGGCCCCCTTTTAAATATTTAATTAGCAGTTTATTTTTTTTTACTTTGTGTTTTTATTGATGTTCTTTTCGTTTCTTCCGTCTGGAGCAATTTTTCTATTTGTCACGTCTTTAAAAATGTTTGTTTGAAAACTATTTGTTATTGTTTTTTAAGCTATGTAGATATACGTTTTATTTAAGTTTTTAGGTTTATATGACTTTTATGTTGTACTATTTGGGCACTGCCTGTAATGTAGATTGAATTGAAATAAATAAATGAAATAAAATTGGGCCTCTTTTTACAAGGAATTCAACTCAAATTAAAAAATAGAGTATGCCGTATAAGAAAAATTTCTCCTTATATTGGGGTCTACAAACATCATTTTTGACATAAAATTCAAGATATGTCGAAAACGGTTAGACTTAGGTATAGCATATTATACACGAAATATATCTAAAATTTTCTGGGGAATCCGAAAATGCAATAATATATAGGGAATTCCATTAAAAATAAGGAAACTAGCATCGACTTACGTTACAACCGGAAGTGCCACCATCTTGAAAATATTTTAGACGAGTTGCTCTCATCGATATTAGTAAACTACCAAATTTTTAAAATTTTCCGTTGCCAAGTTTTTCAGAAATCGACCGCGTCGGTTCGTCGTGAGACACCCTGTATTTTGATTAAAATGTTTGTGATGCACAATAATTTAAATTGAACTGTTTATAAAAAATTAATTATTACTTGTTTTATTGCTATTTTTTTTTATAAACATATGCACTGCTCATACATTTGTAAATAAAGTACCCGAAAAACACGGCAAAAGTTGGGTCATGTGTACAAAAAATTTTCAACTATTTCAAGGACTATTATTTTCATTTAATGCGTCCACTTTTTATCCTCGAAGTCCCAAGAACAAATCCCTCTCTATTTTTATATTTTTTCTCTATTTTTTTATAGAAAATAAATATTTTGAAATTAATATTAATTTTAGAATTAGCAATACATTGTAGCGCTCTTTAGAAATGAATATAGATATATTCTTTCAAAATATTAATGACAAAATTATCATAGCAAGCATACTTTTTTAAGTAGTAGTTAAACATTTAGTCCAGAAAACGAACCATTTTGCCTCTCAATTTTTTCAAAATGCATGGAATATCTTAAAATTTTAACAGTATGTAGAGAATAGTCTAGGGATGCAACATTAAGCCAAGCATCGATGTTAAACATCGATGGCAACATCGAAACCTGACCATCGATGATAACGATATATCGAACATACAACATCGATGTTCTTCTAACATCGATGGTACGATGCGATGGTTCGGTCGTGGTCTATTAGCATTATTGGCAATCAAGCTACCAATATTACTAAAGACAGCTTTATTTATTTAAAATATACAAGAAATAATACATGTTTTTAAACTAAAATGAAACCCTTAGTAACAAAGATAATTAAAAAAACTGAAACCATTATTTTATATAAAAAAAATTATAGGTCCCAATAAGATTTTAAAAAAAGTAATTACGATTAATAATTTTCCTTTTATCCTTTTTTGCTGTTGTTACGGGGCCCCCCTGCTTTTAAAAACAGACGTTCTGAGGGAAAACGGAAGTTGCAAAAATACAAAACGGTGCAATTGTGGTTTAAGGGATATGTAGAAGTGTTTTTCTGCCACCAGCTAAAGGGATTAACATTGTATGTATGTATAAAATTGTTGTATTTTTTTAAAAAAAGATTTTAAAAATTTTATATAACATTTAATTATTAGTTATTTATAAATAAATGGGCAAAACTTTTTTATGTCTTTTACCAAACTTTACAACAAAGAAAGACACACATAAAAAAATTTTTAGTATCCTTAAGATTTGTTTTCAAATCATTGTTATTTTTTTTTACCTTTGAAAAAAATATCGATATTAGAAGGCAACACGATGTTATCATCGATGTTTTCGATACACGACCATCGATGACAAAACATCGATTATCGATCAACAAACCATCGATGAACATCGCGCATCCCTAGAATAGTCCAAGGATTAAAATCTATATAATGCCGAAGGGAGCCTTTACCTTGGGGGTTGTTGCCCAACTATCTCTAGGGTGGAAATTTTTAAAAATATTTTCACCACAAAAACCGATAAAAAAAATGATTTTAAGCAAAATGTTTCATGTTGAAAAATGCATACTTTCTGAGTTATTCGTGATTAAAGGGGGGCCTTTTTTGTCGATAAATCAACGTTTTTAATGGGTGTTTTGCAAATAACTAGATAAGTATGCTTTTTAAATCAACTGAAAATAACAAAATTTTAGTTAAAAACGAATAAAATTTTTTTTTTTATTGCTGTGGGACCAATACAAATCAAGTTGTGGTTTGTTAAAGGTTAGCTGTTATTCATCAAACACAAAATTTCAGAGTTTCAAAGGCAAATAACGCAAATCTACGTATTTTTCGACGAAAACTAATACCTAATAACTTGATTGAAGCATTTGCAAAAACCTTTTTTTAAAGTTATGTATGATAAAAGTTGAGTGAGTTATGATTAAAATAAGGTTTAGACCAGAGGTTCTCAAACTTATTTCGTCTAACGCCCACTTTGAAAATCAGTTATTTTGCAGCGCCCCGCTTTTTTTTTTCTTAAAAATCCCAGTAAGATATTAGTAATAATAATGCAACTTTAGAATATTAGGAGTATCTTTAATTCAAAATAAACAATTATCATTATTGAGCAATAATAATACAACTTTAAAACTGAGTACCCGGGGTAGCGGGCGGAGTCCTGGAGTGAAATGCGGTGCGGTGCGTGCGTGGGGGGGAACGTTCCGTCCGGCCGGTCGCGAGCTGGCCTTTGTATTTGGGATTTGTCCCTCCCTGCACCTGCAATTGCAAACACGACCGACAAACGTTGACGGACTATAATACAGGATTGTAAAATAAATCGTACAATATTTGATCGAGCCAAATGAATTATTAAAACTTTTAATTTCAATTTTGTTTGTTCTTTTTTTACTGATTAGGCACAAAAAAAAGCGTTCAAAAAATCAGCTTGGCCGCAACCATGGATACACCTATTTTTAATACAGTTGTCTTCGGAGGGGGGTATCTCACCTGCGACACTTAGAGACACGAATATGTTTCAGTGTTTGATACCTATGACTAAATATCTTAAGATATAAATAGCATTGTGAACGGTTTTCAAATATTAAATATTTTATATATTTTTATTTATATTTTTACAATAAAATAGAATATAAATATGAACTAATAAATGGATGTTATGTAGTAAAAGGATTTTGAAATTTTAAAATATGAAATAGCTAAAGGGAAAAACACCCATCGCCCTTAAATCACATCAGCGCCCCCAATTTTTTCTGGGCCCCTTACCGCCCCCTCTGCTTTCCCGCGCCCACAAGGGGGCGTTACCCTCCACTTTGGAAAGTGTTTAGATAAAATTTTTTGAGTGCAAAAATCTTCGAATATAACCCCATAATTACCACCCTAATTAAAATGAATCGTAGCCCCCTTTTTCAATTTCTTTATGTATGTGTCATAAATGATTCTAAAATTTAAACCCTTTTTTAAAATGCTTAATTTTGTAAAAAAGGAACTGCAAGTGGAAATAAAATTTCATAATTTTAATAAAAATTACCTGTTCTTCAAAATAACTCAAAACTAAGGACATTGTAAAAATTACTAATGTATCAAATTGTGCTTTTTTAAATTAAAATTTTTTTTTTTAATTTACTGCATGACAGAAATTAAGGAGATATAAACGTTTAAAACGTGTGTGTATAGACGAGCACTACCTTGTTCAGCCCTTAAACTCAACCTTTAAAAGTAAAGGTTTTAAACAGTTTTATTTTATAGAACCTTACAGCTCTTGAAAAAACCAACAAAATGGTTTTTTAAAGAATTTTTTATCACAAAACTAAAAGAGTTGCTTAAAAAACAACTTTTTTGGAGCATTCTAAAACCGATTTTTTTTTAATTCCGCGATTTTGTACTATTTTTTGCATTGTAAGATTATAAAGGGTGGATTTTTGAGGATTAAAAAAAATACAAAATTACATCAGTAATACTTTTGAGCAGTCACATTTTTTAATTACAACTTTGTAACAATATGTTAATTTTTCTAGGGTAAACAATTTTTTTATTAAATCATAATAAGGGTTGATTTTCCAGGGTTGTGGTTAGTGGTAAGTATATTAAATAATGTTTCAAATAATTAAATACTTATTTTTCAATTTAAATGAGCCATATTTTATGTGACTTAAGCTTTAAATATAAAAGTTTTGAAGGTTTTTGCAATAAGGGGTAGTTTTCACTCCTAAAAAATAAAAAACGATCGTCAGCATAATGGAGGTTTTGAAGAGAAGGGTAAGTTAAGCTTAATCTCAAATGTTTATGCAAAACACTGAGATAATATATACATTTTTTAGGGTAAATAATGTTTTTTTAATCATAATAAGGGTTGATTTTTAAGGGCTAAAATATTTCAAATAATGTTTCTAAGAAACAAAATACTACTTTTCCAACTTATTTAAGTCAAATTTTACTCAACTTAAGCTTTTATGTATATTTTTAAAGGTTTTAGCAATAAAGGGTAGTTTTCACCCCTAAAAAATAAAGAGCGCCTATCGGCATAGTATAGATTTTTAAAGAGGAGGGTAAGTTAAGCTTAACCCCAAATTTTCATACAAATCTATGCATTTTGAAAAACTTGCCAGGTTTTGCACTTTTTTAGCTTCGTTCTCTGGACTAATTGGTTTAAACTACTGATTGAACATGACATTGTTCAAGTGACCCTCTATGTTTGTTTTAAAACTTGTTGGATAAAATAATCCACAAAAACAGATACAAACCTAAATAATGATCTACCGTGCGTCAGGCCAAGTTTCGGCCAGACACACATGGCGTGAATTTACACGAAACGTTTCGGCATTTTTCCCCCTTATAATAACTTCGTTAGATTCCACATAAAAGTTTGATATTTGGTATGTAAATTTACAAAAGTATTCTAATTATCTGTGAAAAAAATTGAAAAATTTATGTGATGTGTGGTTTCTGAGATATTTTTTTTGAAAATCGCCCATTATACCTCTGACTGACTGACCGACTGACTCATAAAACTTATGGGGCACTTCCCGAGGGAGCAGAAACTTGAAATTTGGTAGGTATGTAGGTTTTAGGCCACAACTAAAGGAAACATTTTGAAAACTGCACATTTTAACTCGGAACGCCCTAAAGCAGGGGCGGTTTTATCGTATATTTAGGGGTATTTTAAAAGTGTGCAGGTATGAACCTGAGTTTTTAAGCTCATAATTGTCTAAGAACCGTTTTGCACATACGAGAATTACTTCGAAAATTATTCCCATAATTGTGCCGAAAATTTACACAATAATTATTTTTGTGTATTACACGTTCAATAATTCTTACTAAAATTTTTGCAATAAAAATATTAAACATATTCTATACTTTCGAGAAATTGCGCCAAAATTGACGAAGATCTTTTTTTTTGGTCGGTAATGTCATTGAGAATTATTTTATGAAGTAAAAAGAAAAAAGCTAACTTTTACCACACATAACAGTAACAACTCCCCTTTATCCATATCTGACATCATTTAAAGAAAATATAAGCCTTTTTTTATTTATTACTTTTTACTTTTCGGGAATATGTTAAACTAATCCAACAGCTGTTTATAAAATTAGCATTTGTGCGCAGAACTGCTACTTCTCAGTAATTGTATTTGGATTATCAATTAATAGGATAATGTAATCGTAATTAATAATTGATTTTCACGAATCCCAAGTAATTCAATTACTTAGAAAGTAATTCTAGTACTATTAAAGTAATTGAATTATTTGAAAATTAATTCAATTAACTAATAAATCATTAAATTACCACAAATTTTGGCCAGCCAGAAAGAGCATCTGGAAAGACGGCGGGCCGCTTTGAATCCGGCAAACACCGCCTTCGCGCCGATTTCTTATTTTCGATTAATGCTTACCACCACCGTTTTTATACTTTTTTTTTTCGGAAAAATCTGTTGGTCTGGATGGATAAAAATACATTTTTATTTTAGAGTCATTCAATATTAAACTTGTCGAGAAAGCAGTTTGAATAGTGTGGCGTGCGCGTATGATGCATATTATATAAATACGTATATTTTATTTATATACGTGTTTAATACGAGGTTTAAATCCGTGCAAAACTACTACTTATTTGGGGTAAACCTTTATTTTTCACATAGTCTCCTTAGGCTTATAACTTCGTCCAACGATGTTTCAGTTTGTTGATCCCTTCCAAATAATAGATTGTCCAAGTCGCAAAATATCGATCAGTGTCTGAATCACTCGTTTAAAGAATCTTTGTCCCGTCAGACATTTCTTCAAATTGGGAACAAATAGTCCGAGAAAGCCAAGACTGGAGAATAGGGGATGTGAAACGAGTTGGAATCCTATTTCCATTATTTGACCACAACTGCTGGGCTGGTGTGTTGTCGTGATGGAAAAGGACTTGTGGGTCAATCGTGGCTTTCTCTTTCAGCCAAAATTTTATATGCACCTGTAATAGTTTTATATTTTCCAGATAGTCGATGAGGATTATCCCTCGAATCTCAAAAGACAGTCGCCATAACCTTCGGCCGAAGGAACGGCTTCGCCTTTCAATTTTTTGCTTAGATTGTTGTTTGGTCTCAGGAGTATAGTAATGAATCCATGTTTCATCCACAGTGACGAAACGACGCATAAAGTCCTCCGGGTTCTTCTGGAACAGCTGCAAACCATCCTTGCAACACTTCACACGATACCGTTTTTGGTCAAGCGTGAGCAATCGTGGCACCCATCTTGCGGATAGCTTTCTCATGTCCAAATGTTCATGTAAAATATTATGTAACCGTTCAGTCGAGATGCCCACAGCACTAGCAATCTCACGTACCTTAACTCTTCTGTCATCCATCACCATATCATGGATTTGATCAATGATTTCTGGAGTCGTGACCTCCACAGGCCGTCCAGAACGTTCAGCGTCACTTGTGCTCATATGGCCAGTCCGAAAATTTTGAAACCACTTGTAAACTGTTCTAATCGAAGGTGCAGAGTCACCATAATGTTTATCAATCTTCTCTTTAGTCTCCTGAGGCGTTTTACCTTTCATAAAGTAATGTTTAATCACCACACGAATGCCAAACACAAAGAAATAGACCAATATGGCTGACACTGGGTGTGCGTTCATTCAGATGCTACTAACTAAACATGCACGGACTTTTCAAACCATCCTCGTATATGTGGTAATTAAAATAGAGTAATTATTGCCAAAATATTCAATTACTTTTAGTTTTAATTGATAAGTAAATAACTTTTAACAAACATGCTACTAATTGGTAATAGTAATTTACTACTACTTAGAAGAGTAATTCGTAATTGTAATTAAATTACTCTTTAAAAGTAATTGCGACAGCTCTGTTTGTGCGCATGCGCATCACATACATTCTAACAATAATTCTTTTGAAATTTATTGTAGGTATCAAACACAAACGAATGTACTGATACCAAAAATCGTATGAAAATTTTCATCAAAATTTTGATAATAATTTTTGCCATTAATTTCACTAGAATTCTTGCATGTATGTGTAAAACGTTTCTTAAAATTTAAAATACAGACAGGATTTTGTTTGACTTATTAAACTCATTAAAAAGAGAAGAGATAATACCAAAACTATCCATAAATCTTGGCCTCTTAAAGAACTGGGATCTAATTTTTTTTTCTGATATGTCTGTATTAATAATGGAAAAAGAACATTCATTAATACATAGGGATCAATAAAGAATCGGCCAAGTCAAAACAAAAAACTTGGTCTAATTTTGAAACTCGGTACTTTAAAAGGCTGAGATTGTTGGATAGAAACTTGGCCCATATTTTACATAAGTCTTTTTGGTGTGATTTAATTTAACACAACCCCAAATGCCGGTTATTTATAATATGGCCAACAGTTACAGAGGATCCCAAAAGGGACGAACTCAATAACCCAAGAATTGCCGATACTACACAAACGCGAAAATACACAAATATTACCCATACTTTACATATTTAAAAAAAAAATATAACTATCCTATATCCCTTACCATTTAAAATAGAAAAAATAAATGACCTAATTTTCGCCCAGTCCTTATTTTCCATAATTGGATTAAGCTGTCTAAACATTTTGATTTCAGAGTCGTTCGGATATATTCTTTTTTCAATGTGTTGTTTGAAATAATTCATGGTTATCAGTCTTTGTTCTTCGGACCATCCTGTGCCTCCTAGTTTTACCTTTTTAAGATTCGTCTCTACATCTAAAAACAGGATTATACTGTAACAAATTTTAAAAATATTTGTTTAGTTGATAGAAAATTAATTACACTGCCGAAGAACACATATCCAGTGCTCTCAAGAATGGGACCCTAAAATCTCGCAAAAGAACAACAGACAAAGCAGGACCATTTCCAGTAAGTAAATCTGGGAATTGCTATATTTTGGAAGCGATGGATTACGTCAGCAAATGGCAGGCAGTCTATGCAATACAAATCAAGAAGCTACCACTATTGCCAACGTACTATTTCAACAATGGATTTGTCGATATGGGGTACCAAGAGAAATACGTTCTGATCAAGATAGAAACTTTGAGTTCAATCTACTCAAGAACCTCTGTAATCTCCTGGGATTCCATAAAACCAGGACCACACCTCTTCATCCCCAGTCAGATGGAATGGTCAAGAGATTTAACAGAACTCTTAAATAACTACCTGAAGATTAGAGAAAATGACCAAGAAAGTAACTGGGACAACTGTATATAGCCGTTTTTACTGGCCAATCGCTTCGCAGTTCACAAAACTACTGGAACGTCACTCCAAGTCATTTTTGGAATTATGCCTTCCAGTTGACTTACTTACTGGACGACCTTTCATCAATGAAAACCCATCAGAAAAAAAGGAACCGTATGAAGTCCCGCTATGACTTGAAAGCTAATCATCAGGGATTCATGGTCGGTGAAAAAGTTTGGTTATACAATCCAAAAAGAATTGAAGAGCATTTACCGAAACTCCAAAAGTCATGGGAGGGACCATATAGAGTAGTGACCCGGCTTAATGATCTGGTATACCGAATTCAGAAGAGCCCACATGCGAAGATGAAAGTAGTATAGCACATCCAGAACGGCTATGCCGCTATCAAGATCGAGAAGATACTCGATCGAGACGATCAAAACTTGGGAGGGGGCAATATTACGGATTGTAAAAATATTTGTTTAGTTAATAGAAATGTAGGAAGCTAGAATTATTTAATTAGGGTTAATAATTTATTTAAATAAATTACCTTAGTTTTTCTCCATTCTGATGGCCACTGTGAAATATCCTAAGGGCACTAGAGTCATCCCTTTTGCACTTTTCTTGCATCTTGTATTAAAAGAATTCTTCCAGCTAATTCCATACTTTTCTATTCTTTTCCATATTATTACAAAAAGAGAGAAGGCACTCTGCAAGGGCCAGTGTATCGTGGACTTTCGAACCATTTAGTAATTAACAGACAATATAACCGTTAGCATAGTAACTTTGCATTGTTACCATAGAAACGTTTGTGAACCTGATTGCTAATAAAAAGGTGTGAAACGAAAATTCGTGTTCTTATACGAGGTTTTACGGAACAATACTATACTGCAGAAATAAAATATGTCTTAGATTTAAATATCTAAAGGGGGATAAACTAAAAGTTCAATACAGTATTATATGTATATTAGGATGTTTCATAAAACATGAGACATCTCTTAATGGGATATTTCTCATCAATAACAACAACTCCGGAGAATCGATTTTGTATAAAGTAAGTACGTCACTTATGGTTCTTCGAGGTTCCAGTAAAATAATGCCATACATGGACCGCAATTCTGAGTAATCATCATACATAATCCGGCCTTTATATACTAAACATTTTAAGATTATGGTTTGAACAGATTTAAGACGAGTTTTGTTTAAAAAAAGCCTATCTTTTTCGCTAGTATGCAAAGGCATAGCCCAAACGGTTTACAGTTCGCAATTTTCCCACATTTCGAGATCCTCCGTGATCCAAACCTCCCAGATTCGGAAAGGTGGAGCTTTTCGGATCTGCTTCCCCTTTCCCCGCGATTACGCGAGAGGCTACGCGGTTCCAACACATCCCACAACCTAGTTATACACAAATAAAAAAAACAAACAATTGAAAAAAAAACATTTGTTCGACCCGACAGATATACTTCTCGTCATTTTCAGGTCGAATAGCATTACAAAACAATACTTTATTGTTTTTAAAACCTCATAAAATTCTTCCAACTTTTATACCAAATCTTTTATTCGGCATCCTAGTTAGAAAAACAACCAGAAAATGCGACAATTTGGGAATAAGTAAGAAAAAAATTGAACGGTTTATTGTCATAACGCGATAAGCCACAAAAACGTAATTCGGAGTTATTAGACTTCAAAGTTTTGAAAAAATGTGTAAAATAATCTAATATAAAACATTAACTAAAATAATTTTTTCTAAGTTAATTAGGTTCTTATCAATGGAAATTGTTGGAAAAGGGTGGAAATTAAAACCAACATGTATCTCAATTTTTTTTTTAAAATAATGTGGCTTATCATATTATTTCCTACAACAAATAGAGTAATAATTAAAAAAAAATGTGACAAATTTTGTTTCTACATAATTTCAACATCTTCCTCGTCACTTTCTCCAGATGTTAGCCCAATAAAGAAGGAAAATGTATTGGGGGAATATACGGAAAAAGAGATTGTACATTTTTTAATTTCTTTGTTGAAATTTTGATTGGCTCCATGTACTTATTTTTCAGCTCACATAGCGGTATTCACGGGTCTACCCTTTTTGTAATATTAACTTCGTTGTATTCACCGTTTACAGCGTGCTTAACAAAAAAGGATTTTAAATTTTCAGTTTTAAAATGGAAAGAATATACACCGGAGAAGTCCAAATTTTCCTTGTTAGTCATACGGGCAGTCTTTTGTATGTTGCTCAACAAAGGTTCAAAACTGAAGAAATCTTCTTGCTGCATAACAGTGACCCTAAAAGGATTTTTGTTGTTAGCGTAATTAATAATCTTGTACCAACCTTCTGGAGAATAAACTTCGGAGCGTATTTCCTATGTCTTTTTTCAATTAACGCAAAGTCTCTGTCTGACGGCAAATGAGTATGTCCAGTTACAAGAAAATGGTGTGTTATTGTTTTAAACCATTTCTCTTTAACTAGTTGTAACCAAAATGCCATAAGCAGCCAATTTTTGTTTTGGCCAGGACAATTGTCCGTGAATATAACAAGATGATGATGACTAACCACACTAACCACAACATCCTTTTTATCTTTAAGAAATTTAAAAAGAACAGAAGCAACTTCATCTGCTCCACGTTTGGCTTGATTTTCTGTCACAAAAACATGTGACCCTGTTCAGCCGTACAGTCGTGTACTCCAAGATTATAGAGTCAAACTTTCCTGTAATACAATGCTGGGCCAGTTGTGAGCTTGGGTATAGGCATTGCCTGTTGTAAATCGAAACTTATAACACATACGTTTGTTGTATTTTTTGATCGCTCTGTCTCTAATTTCAGCAAATCTTGCATTGCTTTAGCTCTGTTTCTGTGCAAATTTAAGAAAGTAGTTAACCTTTGCTCCTCCATGTCATCCATGTTTGATTTGGCAATATCAAGGTTAATATTTGTCTCGTCACATATTTTACATGTGTCGGACTTTGGCAGTTTAAAACCGATATTGTATTCGGTGCAAAATATCTTGCGGTAGGCACTTTCTTTAACAGGAACAAGGTTTTGTTGTCGACACCATGGAACATAATAATCCTTGTACAAGCTTGCTATAGACAGATCACAGTTAAGATAAGTTTTGTTAATGTTATTGGCTTTGCTATAGTGGCTCTGATATTTTGGTATACCATCAATATGGTTTCTGACAGATTGTTTTTGGTCAGCGTTCAGTGCATTTGGTCTATTTTTATGTTTACCACGGCCGTCCTTTATAGGAACAACAGCTCCGGGTGTCTTTATTTTGACAATATGGTCGATTCTGCCTCGAGAATTCTGCAGCCCATGAACATTCATAAATTCGACCTTACATATCTTGGACATCCCTGCCATCAACATTGACAATATACTGAGCTGTAAACTGTCGACTAGATTCTTGACGTTTTTGCTTTTTCTTGTAGGACCTTTTCTTTTTTTCAACTCGAATAGCATCAAAAAGTCTGTTCTAGATCATAGACTGATCCAATTGAGACTTTTCTGGCTACAGCTTTTCTACAGTTCTGGCTCTCGGTGAACCCATTGAGGCTTCATGTTTCATCCAAACGAAATTGTGGCAGTGTCTTTTTGTTCAAATGGTGAAAGTTGAGTTATTCTTGATAATTTAGTAGGTACAGGTGAAGAGCCTTCCTGAAATTAAATACTTTTAATAGCAATAATATGATAAGCCACATGTAAAATTGCGATAGTTTTGTTTTGGTAAAACATGATATGCCACAAAAACAAAAACAAATACATACCTCACATGTATCTGAACTTCCGCCCTCATCTGATGGTACAAAATTCTTATCAACCACACTATCATCACCTGATTCATAAATTTCACTGCTTGAACTCGAAATATTACTTGAAAAATCCTTATTACCAAGAGGTGCAACCGAACCGGTAGCCATTTTGACGTGGCTTGTCAGGTTTTAAAGTGAATTTTATAGAGAACCGCCTAATAGCATTAACTCGATTCTAGGCATAGTGGCTCCATCTCTCGGACAATAATTACAGCTTTTCTGCTGTGGCTTATCATATTTATGCTTAACCAAATTAAACAATAAAACAGATTTCTACGTTTGTGTGGCTTATCATGTTATTACAATAAGCCCTTCAATTGTTCCAAAGGTGTGCCTTGCAAACCTTAGCAAAAACCCTTAAACTCCTAGGAAAATTTTACAATTTTATAATGGACTTATCCATTTTATCACTAAACTTATCTATTATCTCTTAATTAAATTTTATATATAATTTGTTACACAGTGTCATAAATTATTCTTCCGTTTCTCTTTCCATAAATGGCTTGTTTACCCATTTTGGTTTTTTGATCTAATTCCCTTGATTTTAATCAAGTTATGGCAATTAAAGCTCTGAAAAATAAGCCATTTTGCATAATACTTCATACCCTGCTACTACCACTACCTTCTGACGACTGACGGATCAGTCTGAATAGTCATCACTGATGTATTCAGGAAATCACGGAGATGTAACTAATACGGTACTGACACGTCACCAACGTATATGGATAGACCCTAACATGAAACTATCAACTTTCTAGAAGATCAGGCTGTACAGATTGATATATACGTCGGGTTTAGGAGGGTCGAATCCTTCTGAGAAATAATTGGGTTACTGTTACTGTGTTAAAGTAAGTACTTACCGTGAACGTCTTGTTTATGATCCATTACATTCTCGATACTGGAAACAAAGTTGCATTTGTCACAATTGTACAAAGGTTGTGAGAAATTTGGATCTTGGGAAGCGTTCGGTCTATACTTGGAGATTTTAACGGGGTTTAAGCGGTTGCTAGATGTTGAACTGAAAAAAAAAGAGTGCAAATTTTAAAAAATATCGTTTTTAACTTGGCAAATTTTTTACTGATTTTTCTGTATTAACGTTTTTTTTATTAATACAGTCAGTAAAACACTTGCAAAGTCAAAAAAAGTGGAACAAAATTGTGGTCTTTATTTATTTTACATAACAGCCCCACCGGTCGGAGTCGGTGAATCCGACTCCGGGCTCAGTTTGACCCCATCAGGTCAGAGTCAAGGACATTTTAAGGACAAATCTGCAAAATTACACAGCCCAATAACAAAAAAATTGAAGGTCCGAAAAATTTGACCATGGTATCTTTATGTTTTTAAAGTTGCTGAATCCGAAGTCAGAGTGTATGTTTATGTTTTTGGTGTCACTGAATACAAATCCGACCTTGAAATATTCCTTTACCATGACCTGATGGCGTCAAACTGACCTCGGATTCATATTCAGCGACCTCAAAAACGTAAGTCGACACTCTTTAAATTTGGTTGCGAATAATTTTGCAGATTTGACCTTTGAAATTCTAAGACAATTTTGACTTTGGACTGAGAGGTTTAATCAGATTAAAAAATTTTATATCACCTACTAAAAATATGATATTACGGTCCTTTCCGAGTAAAAATAGGCAGTATTTAGAATTTTATTATAAATACCATATTACGGCCCTGTTTTAATGCTTGCCGAGTAAAAATGTGCAGTTTTCAAAATGTTTCCTTTACTTGGGTCTTAAAACCTACTTACGTACCCAATTTCAAGTTCCTACTCCCCCGAAAAGTTCCCCATAATTTTAATGAGTCAGTCAGTAGTAGATTGGGCAATTTTTAAAATCGAATATCTCAACAATCATGTTAATTCACCTACCAAATTTCGTAGCTTTAAGTGCAACGAGACCGAAGTTATACTACGTGTAAACATAGGTTTAAACATTTCGTGTAAAAGACCACATTCGTGAGGTAGGGCGGAACTTGGCCTGGCACACTACCGGACATTGGGGCGATCCTACAGTAATGTTGGACACTGGGGAAAAATAAAACTTTTAATTTGGGAGTTTGATTGTATTATTAGTAGCAAATTGTAAACACCTTTAATTTATTATTTAAGTTTTAAGCACTTTATTGCTTTCTTTTTTAAATATAGGTCTAATCTTTACGTTCTATGTTTATGTGTATATGTCCTTAAGTATAAAAATTAATATATTTATTAGTGTTTTTAATAATTTTTCTTTGACTCAATTAAATTCATTGGAAATGCTGTTTGGATTTGGCAATGCTGCCATGTAGTAGCAGTTCACAAACTATTAACACATGGCCGGAAATAGTCAAGTTTGTTATTATACCAATTGGTATGCTATCAGAAGATGCTCAGGAGGCTAACCATGAAAACTTACGCGCATACAGAAAATATTTTTTTAAGAAAGTTTTCAAGGACAACTAACCACTTAACCACAACCAACAGAGATATCCACAATAATTTGTTTATTAATTCAGACCCTTTGATATCACATATAAGGCCAAAACTTAACAAAGATCGTGATTGTTTAGAAACAATCTCTTCAGAAGTAAAACAACTTCTAATTGAAAAAAAAACACTTGAAAGCCGTAAAAAATACTTTCTTCTTTCGAATGAATTTTAACAAATTCATGCAAAAAACTAAGTTTTTTGCCTATTTTTTTGTTTATTGCTACTTTGCAATAATATATTTTGTAATTTTTAACTAATCCTATCTTATTGAAATTTAGTTATAATACTTTTTTCTTTTCCCACAATTCTTTTTTACGACCAATACTTACAAAGTTATAAGCTATTAAAATAGAAAAAAAATGTTGGTTTCGATTTTATTACATTTTATCTATTTAAAATATACTTTTTTGAGAAAAAGCTTATCTTATTGAATACATTTTTCTGAAGAGTTTTCAGCTAAAACACGCCTGCCACCTTGTACAGCGTGCGAAAAATTCGATTTTTCATTGTGTATTTCAGGCTTGCCTAATCTATATCTCCTAAACTCTGTCTGAAAATTGTAGACGTGACAAAAAATAAATGTCAACGGACAACATAATATTTCAAGATTAATATAATACATATTAATAACAAAATCATTTTTAAAAAAATGAATCACTGAACGAACTACAAAGACTGATTATGTTATGTGAAGAGGGTTTACGCCATCCGAGGAAATTGACTTACCAAAAAGTACCATCCAAGATTTAAAGCAAAAGTGGCATAATAGCGGCTCCTTAAATAGATTGTGGGAAAGTGGCAGAAAAAGAGTATAAAACGAGGAGCAAGATAATAGACTGGTCACTTATGTGTAAAACCATACATTCCAAACAGCCGTGGAAGCACATAGACAAACAGAATTTTCTGGATCTGTTTGGGTAACAAGACGCCTTGTCAAGGAAAGACCCAATTTAAGAAATCGTGCTGCTGTCAAGAAACCATTTTTAACGACTGTTAACAAAGAGCAGATAGTGATATTTGCTTTGCACTAGGTACAGGAAGGGTTTGAGTTTTCGAGAAATGTCGTTTTTACGGATAAGAAGACCTTGTTATAATAGGCGGATAGGGTGTACAGACACAAGATTTGAAGAGAAGTATACCCAAACAGTTAAAGCAAGTGGTAGATTTTCAGTTAATATGTGGGGATATATGAAGTTTATACAGGGTGTTTCCTAACTACGGTACGAAACTTCAGAGGGTGATTGGCTAGGTCGTTTTAAGAAAAAAAGTTCCTATAAACGTATGTCCGGAGTTGCTTCGTTTCTGAGATACAGGGCGTTGAAGTTTAAAGAAAAAAACGGTATTTATAAAATATCATAAATATCCTAAAACCGATTTAGTCGAAATTCGGTGCAGTTATTTGAAGTAATAAGGTGCTTATTTAGCTCTAACTAGATTGAAATTATTAGCTCCAGTGGCGTCTTAGTGGGCACCACAGCCATATTATTGACGAAGAAAAGTACACCAATGACTTTTTCTTATAGTTTTTATATTTTTCAAGATTAAGCAACTAAAAATACAACTTTTTACTTTCCTGTGTTTTCTTCATATCTAGCTTCGTTTTCGAGAAAAAAAAATAAAACCACATTAACTCATTCTAAAAGCTATCCATGGATAACATAAAATAAAAACCAAAAATAAAAAATAAACAATTTCGACCTTAAAGTAAATGAGCAAAATGTCCACCTTCTCATAAAATACGGGACTGCAATCGATTTGTCATTTTTTTTCTAAAAAAAACTAAAAAAAAGTCATTGGTTCACCAAATCGTTTAAGGATATTTATGATATTTAAATATCGTTTTTTTTTTAAAGTATCAGACACTCAATGACATCGATTGCAGTCCCGTATTTTATGAGAAGGTGGACATTTTGCTCATTTACTTTAAGGTCGAAATTGTTTATTTTTTATTTTTGGTTTTTATTTTATGTTGTCCATGGATAGATTTTAGAATGTGTTAATGTGGCTTTTATTTATTTTCTCGAAAACGAAGCTAGATATGAAGAAAACACAGGAAAATAAAAAGTTGTATTTTTAGTTGCTTAATCTTAAAAAATATAAAAACTATAAGAAAAAGTCATTGGTGTACTTTTTTCGTCAATAATATGGCTGTGGTGCCCACTGAGACGCCACTGGAGCTAATAATTTCAATCTAGTTAGAGCTAAATAAGCACCTTATTACTTCAAATAACTGCACCAAATTTCGACCAAATAGGTTTTAGGATATTTATGATATTTTATAAATACCGTTTTTTTCTTTAAACTTCAACACCCTGTATCTCAGAAACGAAGCAACTCCGGACATATGTTCATAGGAACTTTTTTTCTTAAAACGACCTAGCCAATCACATAATGAAGTTTCGTACCGTAGTTAGGAAACACCCTGTATTGATATATTACAAAATGTAAAACTAACCTCATTAACTAATATCTTTCCTTAGCGAAACTTTATTTATCAATAAGACAACTGCCCTATTCACACGGCAAACAGTTGCTGACTGGATGCGAAAAAATAATATAAATTTACTACATTGGCCCTCAAAGAGTCCAGATGTAAATCCCATAGAAAATGTTTATCAAAACGATGAATGAGGACAATGATTTTCGTCCACAAAATTCAAATGACCTATGAAACAAAATTTAGGAAATATGAAACAAAATATCCTTGAAATTTTTATGTTTTTTTGTTTAATAGTTTTGAAAACGAAATATGTAATGTACTTATAAAACGGTCAATTTTTGTGGAAGAGGTTGCACTCTTTAATTTTACTAAAAGTTAATCTAATCTAAATATATTATATTAATCTTGATATTATATGTTGTCATGTAATCCGTTGACATTTATTTAGTAATTATTTAGCTTTTTGGTAAAAAAACGTGACTTGTTTAAAAAAAAGCACGACTTTTTTTAAAAAACGAATATAGCCATTTCGTGTATTTTTTTCCGTAGAATTCAATAATTTAATCAGAAAAACATTTGAAACAAAAACAAAAGAGTTACTGCACAAGTGACGTATTTTTTAAATGGAATACCCCGTATATTTTTATATCAATAGATAGAGATTTTCACGAGGAATTCGGTGAAATATGGGTTGCTGGGTTTATTTCCTGCGGTTCTGCTGCAATTGTCTAAAAACTGCATGATATAAGGATAGTTTAACCTGAAAAAATCTGGCTGCCACAGGTCACATGTGCTTATTTGTCAAAGTCAAGAATTTTAAAAATACGTTTATTACTTTTTGGAGTAGTTTTATAATGAGGTTTTCATCAAAAGAACGGCTTCAAATTATATTATATGCTAAAAAAACAAACAGAAAAAATTAAAATACAATGCGAGGTAAAATATGGTGGTAATAAGAACACTTATAACAAAAAATTATAATATTACTAATAATTTAAATGTTGTATATGACCCCCGTTATTTTCGAAACATGATCTATAACCCCTCCTTAGCCTTTATAAGCTCGCCGATTTTATTTGAGGTTCTTGGTTAAGACGATTACATTTACAATTTTTTCTCTCATTTCTTCCGTGTTTGTGTTCCCATTTTGGTAAACGACATTCTTCAAGTGACCCCATAGAAAAGTCTCCAAAATTGTAATATATGGACTATTAGGTGGCCATCTAATAGTGCCATAACGTCCAATCCACCGAGTGTATCGGCGATTAAGATACTGCACAACTTGACGAACAGCATGGGGCGCGCTCCGTCTTGTTGCCAAATTATCTTGCGATACGTTTCGAGTGGCAATTCTTCTAAAATGTCCTCAATATCGTTTTCAAGGAGATTGAGATATCTTTCTCCAGTTAAGGATCCCTCATAGAATATTGGCCCGACAATCCTATTGTTAAGCACACCACACCAGACATGAAGAGAAGACTTCTCTTGGTATTTAATCTCTTGAAATTTCCTGGGATTTTGTCTTGCCCAGCTGTGCGCATTGCGTCGGTTAAACATTCCCGATATAATGATCGTAGCTTCATCCGTCCAAAGAAACGTTTGTTCCTGGGATTGTTATCTTGTTCTTGGATTAAAATTAGGGAAACAAATTGAAAGCGAAGTTCCTTTTGTTCACGTGTTAAATGCTGCACTGAAAGAAAGTGATATGGAAGATACTTAAAAATATTTCAGTGTTCTCTGAACCGTCGCATAGGTTACTCTTCTTCTTGCAGGGCCATACCTCAAGTCTCTAACTGCGTCAGTAATTGACTTGATGGAATACAAACTAAAATTATTTAGAATAGCTCGATACCGGTTTCTTTTTCTCATAGTAGTCCTTTTTCTAATATGTAAAGATTTTGTTTCTTCGAATAAGGCCTTCAGTTTTAAAATCGTTTTTACTGATATATTTCGGTGGAAATTTGCAACACATCTTCGTTGTATTTCCTGGCGTTTTCTCAACATTTATAATAGAGAGTTATAATTTGAAGCCGTTCTTCTCATAAAAACCTCATTATAAAATTACTCCAAAAAGTAATAAACGTATTTTTAAAATTCTTGACTTTGACAAATAAGCACCTGTGACCTGTGGCAGCCAGGTTTTTTCAGGTGAAACTATCCTTATAGTATCATGCATGCTATATTCGTTTTTTTAAAAAGTACAGGAATGTTCAAAAATAAAAACCTGTTTACTTTAAAATGAATAACCCTGTATATCCAACAACTCTTGTTTTTTTAAGATAAGGCTCGGTCTAAGCTTAAAACTGTATAAGCAAGATACAAAATGTATGACTTACCTTTTACTTGATTGTGACTCTGCATTGGGATCAATAAAACAGGAACCGGTCTCTAATCGTTGTTCGTTTTGCATTATTGAATCATTTTTATTATCATATTTTCTTAAATTAACTACGAGATTCTTAGCTTTTCCAAGTTTTGAGTCCTCTTTCTCCATAGCTTTGGGTGCAATGTCGTTTTTAAATAAATCATCATTAATCTAAAAACATCAAAAGAGCTATAGCATTAAAATCTGGCAATTTTTATTTGAAACTGAAGAAAGCAAAAAAACCGAACCAAAATGCATTGATGTTTAGATGGGGTGTGTATGTTTATTTGGAATTAGATTTAATCAACTCTTTAGCTTCTTACTTTGTTTACGTATTTATATTTTCTATTCGTTCCCGGCATCTAGGTGTTGACCTAGGAAGATCTTTTGTGAATACTCTACATTAGCTGATCCCCTCAATTCCTAAACTTTTCGCGAAATTGGATATGTTTTTTTGGAAGGGGGGAGTAAGTTTCTATATATCTTCGGGAGTCAAAAATGCTTATTGTAGATATTTTAGCCTTTGGCGTGTTAATTCCATGTATTCGCATAGTATATTGTTACGGACTTTAAAAATATTTCTGTTTAGTTAATAGAAATGTAGAAAGTTAGAATTATTTTATTTAAGATAATAATTTATTTGAAATAAATTATCTTAGTTTTTCCCTTTTCGACGGCCATTGCGGATTATCCTGAGGGCGCTGGAGACATCCATTTTACACTTTTTTTACATCCTGTAGTAAAAAATTGGTAATTGTCTCGAAAGTTGCCTCCTCTCCGATTTTAACCAAATTTGGCATACGGGGGTTTTTTGGGGCGCTGATTACGAATCTGAAAAAAATATTTTTTCGGCAACGTTTCATTTTCGAGATATTCATCATCAAAGTTGAAAATCAAACTAACCTTATTTTCACTATTCCTCCTTCTTTTTGCACAGAATTCTTGATTTTTACACTAAATTGGCACACAATATTTCACAAACACCTTTTAAAAACTTGTTTTTATATTTATTATAAACCTTTTTTCCATTTAATTGCAAACCCCCACTTTTACACGCCTCAACGTGGCAACAACCATGTACACACTAGCTATTTTATAAACAAATATGGCTGCTGCCTTTAAACTTAAAGGTCCGCAATTTAATGAAAAAAAGGTGTAAAATAAAAAAAATACAAGGTTTTAGAAGGTGTTTATAAAATATTGTGTGCCACTTTAGTGTAAAAATTAAGAATTGTGTACAAAAAGAAGGGGGAATATGGTGGAAATGGGGTTACTTTGATTTTCAAATTTGATGATGAATATCTCGAAAACGAAACGTTGCCGAAAAAATGTTTTTCATTTGTAATCAGCGCCCCAAAAACTCCGTATACCAAATTTGGTCAAAATCGGAGAGGAGGCAACTTTCGAGACAATTATCAAATTCTTTCAACTAATTCTAGACATTTCCATTCTTTTTCACATTACTATAAAAAGCGCGAAGCAAGTCCGCAGGGGCAAGTATATTTCTGACTTTCATAGCAAGCAGAAGTTGAGATTAGGTTGTAGTTATTTAAAATAACGTCCGTGGTGGCAATACAGCGTTGTCTAAAAGGTGCTGTGAAATGCAACATTTGCATGTTTCAGTGCTTGGACAACGTTGACGGAACTGGGAAGGAATGGGCTAAACAGCGGAAAACTCGGCACTCACGGTACTTTGGTACTTAGGTATACATATGTAGTAAATAATATACATATATATTTAATAAACCTTCGTGAGCTGTCATAAAGATAAAAAAAAAAGTTGACAGACAGTTAAAGGTTAAAAAGTTATCATAATTACGTTACGTTGAATTGTTGTTACCATAGAAGCGTTTGAAAACCTGATTTCCAATAAAAAAGTGTAAAACCACGATCCGAGTTTTTATACGGGTTGTCACGGAACAATATGTTCCGTGGTTTCGTTCGATCTGTCACAAAACATATAGCGTTCATTGTCAGTCTTCCTTATCTTTTTGAGGTGATACCTTAGAGGGCCGTGTCCTATCAGAAAGTATATGACTAACCTAAACTCGTTTTGTTGGAGTTCTAATAACTTTGTGGTATACTTATGCGACAGAGCTGGGTAGGAATAGATTCCTTTTTAAGAAACCGAATGCTGGAATCGATTACTTTTAATAATAGGATCCGTGATCCGGAGTATAATCCGGATATATAATTTTAAAATGATCCGAAATCGATTCTTTTTAAAAGGATCGGTATCCAAAAGGTATCGATTTCTTATATTTCTAATTTGAGACAAATCCGTTAATAATTTTTTTATATGTTATCCTTGAGATTACCTTGAGGGACTTTTAAATATACATTTTATTATTACTATTCGGGGTGTCTTACAAAAATTTTTTAAATTCCGCAAGCAGAGAAATTTTTCAACGGTACTTGTGAAACTTCCTGTAAAATTACAATAAGTTGTCCCATTTATAAGTTGCTTAAGGTTATATTAAGAATTACATTTAAAAACCTTATGAAGATCTATCATTGCAAGTTTTGGAATATAGTTCAAAATAAATGTTCCATTTAATATAAGAATTAATATATGTATAAGAATATTTACCAAAAACTACTTTGGCGCTAAGAATTACAGCATTTCAAAAGGAGGCTAAAATTATATTTTGCGGCTCGGGCTCCGTGCTAAAATCTTTGACACTTGATTTATCATCTGGATTATGTAGTATTGTTCGTATCATAGTTATCATTTGTAAGTATAAAACTAAAGATGATTGGGATTCGTGATCCGATAAATGAGAATCTATTTCTTTTTTCGTCAAAAAGGAATCGTGATTCGTATTGGTGATTCGATTCCTACAAGTTCATATAAACTTTTTTCGTATAGGCCTTCTCTTCGGTGATATTGGCTCCCACAGAGCTTCGATGGAATCAAGTTTTTTAGACGTAATTATTAAACCACCAGGTATATTTCAATTTTATTTTAAAAAGATGTAATACCAAGTAGGACTCTTCAAATTATGTTCTACCAAAGGCAGTGTTGTAAATTACTAGAGAAATAGAGGAGAGGAGAAAGCGCTTCAATCTGCGCGAGAAGTCTAATATAAGGCGACGCCATGGTTGATTACGTATAGTCTGTCTCAAAGTATATTGTTATGGCTTTTGACGGATCATACCCCAATAAACCTTTAACGATTTTATTACCTATTGTTATTGGGTAAACCCTTTTGTTCATAAGGGCAGGGGTGGGACAGGTATTTCTTGAGTATTAACCATTAGACATATAAATATTTTGGCTAATATTTTAGTGGCAGTGTTGAATAACCGTTTTTACTGTGCGTTTCGAAAAAGTTGTTTTACGAGAATATAACTATGTCGCGTCGAAATTATTTGTCATTAGATGCAAAACAGGTTGTGAAAAATGTGTATGAAACTTTAATCAGTAGAGGTCTAATTAAACAAGAAGCTTTAAAAGAAACCTGTCTTCTTACAAAAACTCCAATATCATCGATAAGGGATATTATTATTAGTGAAGAATTGAACAAAAGAAAAAAAACGTAGTGATTTTCAATTTCACCGTATGGACAATAGTGAGAAGGACCTAATAAGAAGGTAAATATATTGTCTTTCTAAAAGCGGAGTTATTCCTACCTTGGATAAACTGAAAAAGAAGCTAGACGAAGACGAAACTAATATAAATATTAGCCGTGCCACCCACCATAGAGGTGTTTGTAAAATGGGATTTAAATACCGCAAAATAGACAAAAGACAAGTAGTAATGGAATCGCACAGATAACGCACTTGGAGATTTAATTACCTTCAAGAAATTAAAAGATATAGGTTAGAAAACAGATCCATAATTTACCTTGATGAAACATGGTTCGATACACACGACACAGTACCCAAAGGATTGGTTGATTCCAGTCAAAACTCTCAGACGAAAGCACCTTCAAATAAAGGAAAACGCATTACCATAATACACGCTGGTTCAGGAGACGGATTTGTCCCAAACTGCTTGCTGTTGTCTGCAAAGAATATTAAGGATTCTAGCTTGGATTATCATGAGGAGACAAGTGCAAAACTTTTTGAAAACTGGTTTCAAAATTATCTTTTAAAAAATATTCTAAACAACAGTGTTATTGTCATGGATGAGGCAAGCTACCACAGCCGTCTGCTACACAAAACCAGCTTCATCAAGTTCAAAACCTGATATCCAGGAATATTTGTTAGAAAATGATATTTATTTTGAATTCAGTTACAAAAAAACGCATCTTTTGGAAGTCCTAAATTCATATGCAATTAAAAAACAATATGTATGTGATAATTTGGCTGAACAGCTGGGCATACTGTCTTACGGCTTGCTCCGTATCACTGTATGTTTAACCCCATAGAGCATTTATGAAACCAAGTGAAATCAAAGACCAGAGCAAAAATGTTACACCTACTTTAAGTCCCAGTGTTATAAATTTGATAAAAAATGTAATTACTAACATACCAGTGGTGAGCTGGAAAAATTTACTACAGCACATTATAAAAATTGAGGACTCTTACATTTCTATTGCCGGCTCCACACATGCGTAAACGAATATTCGTTAATTTTACAGAATATTCGATGGCGAATGTTCGGGCACGAATATTTGTTATAGCGGCACATCCACACATATCGCCTAAAGGCGAATATTCGCATCGAGTTAAAATATATGAAAACATTCGAAGTTGAAATGGACAGCTATACAAGAGGTGCCGCGGATATTTTTTTGTGTTTTTATAATTTTTTGAATATGAAGAAAAAGAAGCCTAAAAAAAGAAGGTGGTGGGTTGTGTCTTTACATGACAGTAGAAGAAGGTAAGTTATTTCAGGGTAATTCGAGTATATATATAGAATAATAAAAATAAATTATTTTCAGGTATGATGGAGTTGATATGCTGGCAGATTTATTAAAAGAACCATCAGGACAATTTGAGAACTTTTGTCGAATGTCTTCTTCAGATTTTGATAATCTTCTGGAAAGAATTGGTCCACATATATCAAAGAAAGATACGAAATGGCGAAAAGCGATTCCAGCTAATGTCCGCTTAGCTGTGACACTTCGATTTTTGGCAAGCGGAGATAGTTACGAAAGTTTACATTATCTTTTCAAAATATCTCCTCAGGTCATCTCTTACAATAGTACCGAGGTGTGCAAAGCATTGGTTGAAGCATTAAAGGATAATATCAAGGTAACACCATTTATTTATTTATTGCTTAACATATTTGAACATGTAAAATACAATCTTAAATTAAGAAATTCACCCTCAAAGCAGCTGTAACTTTAAGTGAAATTTTGAAAGTAATTAGATACACTTTCAAAACTCTGAGAATGTTCTGTATTGTAAGTAGACAATTGTGCATGATGTGACTCTGTTGATGATGGAGGAGAAGTAATAATGGTATTATTGGAATAATTAGGGACGAAGTTGAAAGTATTATGCTTTGTGAAAATTGTTTCCTCTGCTTTCTTTTAAGCAACATAGTGTCTATTTCCACCATAACCTCTTCTCGTTCTTGTTCATCAAGACGACGTAATTTTTTCGCCACTAGCATTCCATAAAGATCACATTCGTCTTTTTCTGGTTCCCTGCGCGTTTGTGAAGCTTCCTTGAGAATATTAAACGCTTCTTCCATAGTTTTTCAGGTACACTTAAACATTTTTTTTAGGATTAGACTTTATTGATGTCACATTTATTTTTACAGTGTTCTCGGTTTTGCTGATGTATGCTTTGAACTTGGGGTATCCTTTTCTAAAATGCGAAAAATATTTAATAAGTGACATAATTTATTTCTACAGCCCTTTTTCACATTTGCTAATTGCCATAATAAACACGGTTAATGTTAATGAGTAAATGAAATCTAAAGATAAGCTGTATATTTGTTATTTTACCTGGTATTGTTTCTTCATACTCTCCTTCCTTATCATTATTATCACTATCGTTGTGAATGTCTCTCAGTTCGGTTGTAGAGCTTTGACTATCGGCTGTCTCAACAACGTTTGACTACAAATACAAAAAGAACGAATGTTAAATACTAAAATGCAATTTTTTGTTTTCAGCTTCCTACGAAGGAACAAGAATGGATTGAAATAGCAAACAACTTTGAAAATAGGTGGCAGTTTCCCATTGTTTGGGAGTTATGGATGGAAAGCATATTGTTTTTCAATGCCCATTTAATAGTAATTCAGAATACAGAAACTATAAAGGCAGCTTTAGCATAGTTCTCTTGGCACTAGTAGATAGTAACTACTGTTTTACGTACGCAGATATAGGCTGTCAGGGGAAAAATAAGTGACGGAGGTGTTTTCCGCAATGCTACACTATATGACAAAATTTATGGGAAAAATGCTGCTCTGCCACAGCCAAAACCACTTTCAAAGTGTCAAGATCTGACTTTGCCCTACGTTTTTCTTGTCGATGACGCTTTTGAACTGAGTACAAGGGTTCTAAACCCTATCCTGGTGTTCACAAAAAGGCAGTATTCAAAGGATATTCAATTATCGCCTTTCGTGCTCGCATAGTAGTTGAAAATGTCTTTGGTATAATGGCTCTATTTTTAGAGTTTTAAGAAAACCCATGCACTGCAACCAGAGAAGACAGCTTTAGTAACTTTGACCTGTGTTATTCTTCACATTTTCTACGTAAAAGCAAAACTTCGGGGCCTATGTACACATTCCACAGGGCTCTTTGACTCCTTTCTGAAAAGAAGAATTCGACCTGGCTCTTGGAGGCAAGACTCACAGAATATTACTTCGCTGCCGTCGTTACAAAAATTCCACGAAAGGCGCCACAGACTGCCAAGAATGTGAGAGATGGATATGCTAATTACTTTATGACTAGTGGTAAAGTTGAATGGCAGGATAAATATAGTTAAAATATAATAACAAATAAGGAACGTAATGGCTGTTTGAATGTGACGCAAATCAGTAGTATCAGAAGATATTTATTATTAGATTACTTATATATTCAGTATTGTTAAATTAGTGTAAATTTGGAAACCATTAATAAAAGTTTGACATACATATATTTTATACCTAATTTTTTTTTACCTCTGTATTTATTGTAGGAGTGCAATGGTAAACCGGAGCGAGAAATTTCTCCATGATTTCATATGCAAACCAATTGGGCTTGAACAGTTCATCTGTGCCCATGCCGGATTTAACACTTTTTTTCTTTTTGTTTAATAACATCCTAAAAGATGCCATTAAAGAGTCCTTTTTCTTCTTTAATTCAATAATAGTACAGTTGAAATTTAAAGTTTCGTGTAATCTTTGCCAAGCATCAGCAACCTTATTTCTGTTTTTATGGTCGGGATGGTGTGGGTCCCAGATACATGGTTCCGCTTGATAGCCTTCCAAAAATACCATAACATCTTCATTTGTCCACTCCATTTAAAACAACACCACAAAAATAATTTTATACTTTAAAATTTGACACACGCAAGTGTGGATGAAAGCGCGAACATACGTACAGCGATTATTCGGGTTCTTTGATGTGTGTCAATTTACCGACTCCAGACGGAAAATATTCGTGTTCGGATAAATATGCCGAATATTTGCTAACGAACACGAACTTTTTACCTACACATGCGGGTAATTCCCCGAATACCGATTATTCGTATACGAACAACGCAAGTGTGGAGCCGGGGTATCAAAAACAAAATAAATCCTATTGTAATTAATCTCAATGATGACTCTAATAGTGAAACAGAATTAGATTTAGATATTTAGATTAAAAATGTAATTATGTATAGATAATGCAGTTATAAGTATATTAAAACTTTGCATATATTTACTTTCTTAATGTAATTTTAAGATTATGCTTACCTAAATAAACAATAAATTATAAATCTTTATATTATTAAAGTCCGTCCCTAATATTTTGTCCTTTAATACCTACCGATCCGCAGTTTTATTGCTGTCGGCAGGTATAATCCATAAATGAAGGCAAGAACTAACACGGTATACTTTGAGACAGACTATACTTGTCATTTGTGCTTGTCATGTCAAAATCTTGTATGTGAACAAAAATTTAATAAAAATGGTTTTGGAGAAATAATATTGTTTTATGAATAAAATAAAAATTTAAGATGAAAACATGTACCATTAAACAATATACTATGCTGGTGAATTATTATCATATCATACAATTCCAGGATATCAGTTCGGTTTTAAAAGTAAAAACTCCAGCATTTACCCCCTTTTCATTTTAAAAAGTAATGTAGAGGCAAGTAAACCCAATAAACAAAAAACTTCAGTTCTCTTTATGGACATAAACAAAGCCTTCAACAGTGTTTGGTACCACGGCCTGTTATACAAACTATACCTTACCAACTGTTCAAAACAACTAATCCATCTCATTAATAAATTACTCAGCAACCGTACCTTAACAGTAAAAGTGAATGACAGTATATCGGAAGAATTCACACCTCAGCAAGGCCTTCCGCAAGGATCCCCACTGTCACCATTTTTACATAACATATACTGTTCTGATATCTACAATCACCAAGTTCAGGTCCATGATCATTTTTCTCCAGTGAGTTATGTACTACAATTTACAGACGATACAGCTCTAGTCTCTCATGGCAAAACTGTAAAACAAAGTACATAAAATTTACAACAGCTTTCAAATAACACTGTTCAGTGGTTTAACAAATGGAGACTTAAGCCAAATCCAACTAAGTCACAGTATGTCATATTTAATCATACTCCTAGACCAAACTCACCATCACTTACAATGTATCAACATCGCTTGCAGCCCTCATCTACGGCAAAATACCTGGGGATATTTATAGACAATAAACTAAACTTGAATGCCCACTCAGCTGCAGTTAAAAAATCCACAATAAGTAGAGCTAAACATTTTTCGTTGCTTACCTACAAATCACAAGCCATAAGTAGAGATACAGCTACAAAAATCCACCAATTAATTTGCAGACCAATTATAGAATATGGACATCCCCTTTACTTAAATTGCAAATCACCAGCACTGAGAAATTTAAAGGTTGCCGAGACAACAGCCCTGAGAAAAATTACCAAGATTCGTCACCCTAACAACAGACTTTACAATCCATCTAATACTCTTCTTTATGAGCTGTACAATATAGAAACAATTGAGGAAAGACTACAAAGATTAGCTAACAGTTTCGCTGCAAACGAAAATAACATCAACCTACTCACTCCATACTGACTAGAATGCAATCCAGATGGTCTCCCAGGTGCAAGACATCCTCAATCCAACCTATGGGAAAAAACTACAGACCAGGGACATTTAGTAATTGTTTTTCGTTTAAATTTGATTGTTTGTTTATATTAAATGTGTGTAATATATTTTATCAATTTTATCGAAATTTTAATTGTATATATGAAAGTAAAGTCTATGTTTTAATTACAAAGGCGGAAGGACCACGGTCGCTAGCCTTTTGAATTATTATATTATTGTATATTATAGTAATTCAATAAAGAACGTTAAGTAAATAAGTACATACCTATAGCCTGATGCACAGATATTATATCATCACTAATTGTATTAGTGACTACCCTATTGGTGTACTTTTGTGCAAAGAAGATTTATACGCGAGTTAAGTTTATGGAAAGTGCACACCGCCTTTCATGCTGAGGATGCAGTCTATTTCTGTACACGGCTAGTTCTTATTATAAAGGAATAAAACGGAACGTTTTTGGTCTTATACTTTTATTTCCTAAATTTAGTATGTAAAATGGCCAGAGGTCAAGGTTTTTACTTAAATAAGCTAAAGTTTTGTTGGATCAGACAAAATATTGGTAAATAATTAAATTATAAGCCTTTAAAAAAAATTGAGGACAAACAAGTAATATATGGCACAGGAAAGTGAAAATGAAATTAAAATATGAATAAAAATGCATAATAAGTGACGTGTATATATACTTGACAGTATATATTTTATACACTGACTGCAAATCATTAAAAAATATTATGATGTGAATGGTATTTTACTGCCAGGATAGATAGAAATAGCCGGGAAAGTGAAATTATTAAACACAAATTCTAATATTTCTTTTTTATTTAGAAACAACGAATTAGTAAGTAGCTTAATAGTATAAATTTATCTTAAAAAGATAATATTATAATCAACAAACTTAAAGTATTCTATAAGTACGTATACTAAAGTACAAAAAAAACAGCCTGTATTGGGGTAGAAACGTTAAAGAAGTAGGTACTTATAGTAAATACGAAGTCAATCCGAACAGCTAAATAAGACTCACATACCGGGACTGCTCAATTCACCAAAAAATCCCCAATAAAAATGACCCAACTGGACCCCACTTTATGATGGTTAGACCCCATAAGAATATTTTCTCGCATGCACAGCCGCTTCTAGTCGGTCAAATAATGTTTCATGGACACAAAAATAAAAGAATATCAAAAAATGTCTGGCCCGCTGTAGGCACCTGCATTTGGGAAAACCTTTGCCGTTGTAGAAGACAGTTTTTATACCACATACGACGACGCAGTTTTTTTTCCTTTTCATTAAGATCAGACGCAGTTTGTTCTTTTTTTTTATTTTTATTAAAATCACAGCAGTGCACGCAACTGCTGCCAATGCTAAATCAACCACTTCCTTGGACATCGCTCAAAAACTGCGAATTTGTAGGTGCCTCTGTAGGCAGTGCTAATGCATGTTTTTGTTTGTGCGTTTTTGAATGCACGTACATAAACGCGTACAAAAACGTCCGTCTGTAAGGGCCTTAAGAGTGCCGTATTTTTCTAAATTGTTTTGTTATTGTTAGCGTGGTTATTTCTGTTGTTACTGTTATCGTTATTAATATTTGTTGTTTTACTGTTGACATTTAAATATTTTATCAAGATGGCGTTGTGGAGACTTAAAGTTACTAACTTTTTTGAAACACCCGGTATAATATTAATTAGAAATTTTATAATTGGCCTAAGAATATACATACTTCACCACATTTTTGAATCTTTGTATTTAATAATAAGATAGTAATTGGGCTTTTTATATTTTAATTTTTTCAATATATTTCCTTTTTGACTCACCCGGTATGGCAATAATATATTTTTTTAGAAACTCTATATTATATAAATATACAATAACCCTGATAATAAAACGGACAATGTAGAAGCCGATTTCATGACGGAGCCGTCGGAATTTTTAAATAAGGACTTACATGTTCAAGCACATAAACTTATTTTAAATATTTACACTTGCTTAAAAAGTGAAAATCGTGGGGCATCACAAAACGAAATTTTAAAAAGGATTTGTGAGCTCACTAAACTTGCTCGTACTACAATTTACACAGTTATTAGAGAAGGAGATACCATCGACCATTCCGTAAAGCGAAAAAGAGCTAACCACAAGCTTAAAAAAGTTGATAATGGCGACAAAGAAGTTATTCGCCGAATAGTTTATCAATTTAACGAAGAAAACAAAGTTCCAACATTAGAAATGATTCAGGATAAGTTTCGGGATTATCCAGATTATGAATATAAATCTTTGGACACCTTGCGTAATATTTTGCTAGATTGCGGCTACAAGTACAAAAAATTAAACCAAAGGATGGTTATAATGGAATCGTCTTGTATCGTAGCATGGCGGCAAGAATATTTACGTAAAATTAAGGAATTTCGCCAATCAAAAAGGGAGATAGTGTACCTGGACGAAACTTGGTTCGACACACATGATCTTGTTAAATATGGTTGGGTGGATAATAGTAATAAGTGTACATTAAAGGGGTCCTGTTCTCGCGGAAAACGAGTAATTATATTACACGCAGGCAGCAATAAAGGTTTTGTTTCTAACGCTTTATTATTGTCAGCTAAAAATATAAAGAATTCATCGGCTGACTACCGTGAAGATATGACCGCCAGTCTATTCGAAAAGTGGTTTATTGAACAGTTGCTGCCGAATCTGTCTCCAAATTCTGTCATTGTTATGGACAATGCGTCTTATCATTCACGTTTAGACAACAAAGTTCCCAATAGCAACACAAAGAAGGATGATATTTTAAATTTATGGAAAGTAAAAGTATGGAAATTCCTCAAAAGTCTACAAAAAAGGTGTTACTGGAAGCTATAAAAAGAGAGAACTTTAAAAAGGAATATGTTATCGACAAATTATGCGAAGCACACGGTCATACTATTTTACGTCTTCCCCTTTATTACTGCGTATTTAATCCCATCGAGATGATTTGGGCTGCAGTCAAGAACAAATTAAGGAAATATAATCAATCCCCAACTGACATTGCTTTCGTACTAGAAAATATAAGGGCAGTTGTTAATGACGTAAGTGACAGTGGTATATGGATGAAATGTGTTCAGCATGTCATAGTGAAAGAAAATGAATATTGTATTTTACCGGCCATTGACCCCATTTTTATAAACCCAAATTCTGATTCAAGCTCTGAAAATTCGGATAGTGAATTTATACTTTTCATCAATTATAGGAAATAAAATAAAATCATAAACGGGTGAGTGTTTTCTTATATATTTCTTGTATAATATAATACCTACTAATTAAAAAAAATAAGTCCGCGTAACTATAAATAATGAGAATAAATTTTCATTATTTTATGTTAAATGCTGCACGCCCATGCCTTATAAAGAAAATGCCGCCTCTAACCGGCGTTTCAGTTTTTATGCTGTTCGGATTGACTTCGTATAGACTTTAATGGCATCTAAAATAACAATTAAACTTATACAATAATTGGTCGAAAATTCAGTAAATAGGTTAGTTTAGGTTTGCATTGCATAGTCTTTATCCGATAAACATTTAGGACAAGTGAACGATATAAGATCTGTTTTGATACAATTAATTTGCGCCCATTGATGACATATGACGCATTGGATCCAATCTTGGCCAGTTGTGTCTTCTTTATATAACGCTCCACAAATAATACAGTAGCAATCATCAGAATCCCTTTCGTGTCTTTCTTTTTGATTTTTTTCTTTAGCACTTGTCTTTGGTCTCTTTTTTTGGCAATGGGTCTTTGCAGTTTTGTTTTTTTTACCTCATCTCCTTGGTATAACTGAAGTTTGTTATTTGTTTTTCTTTTCTTTTTCAGCCTTCTTTCATTTTCCGGGAACAGGTCTTTAGGTTCCATATTTAAAACAGCACAGCTAAGCAAACCATCAGGATCATCTATATTGTCAGGTCACTAGTACAGCTTAAAATAGCCATGTCCGGAGGTGCCCGATATTTTTTTCATGGTTAAAAAGAGTTTTGAGATAATTTTTCAATTTTTGAAGCTCACCCACAGATATTTCAGATGTGATTTTCTTTTGTTTAACGATAGTACGGTCTTTCTTGGTTTTGGGATCTGTTATTTTTTCACGTTTTGGTACCCATTCTTGATATTTAACAGCCATTGTTTCGTCAAATTCTTTACACATGGGAATAAATTTTGTGCAGCAACTATCACAAGTTCGCTCCAAGCAGCGTTCATTATAACGATCGCAGCAAAGTGTAGCCAATAAATTTTGATAGGTTGTAGTTTGAAGAATTGCAACTTTATTTAGAGCAGTAACACCCAGCTGGAAGTTGTTGTGCATGGTACACATGCATGTATCTCTGTCAGTAATTTTGAGCTACAACCTAAAATGGTGCGAGCCTTGCAAACGTCGAATAGCTGACTACAAACCTCGTCTTCAAAAACTCTTTATGTAAGTTTCGGAGCGTATCAAGTCTGTACCGCTTTTGTTTTCTTATATTATTTTTTTAAGTACTTTTTTCCCAGCTCCTAATCGACTGTACAGGGTGGGCATATAAGCGAGGTAAGCGGCTGTATCTCAGGACCTGTACATCTGACAACAATGGATTTTTTTATTATTATAAAAGTGACCATGAGAAAATTCTGGAAATTATTTTCAAGTTCGGTATTTCACCGCTAGAGGGCGTAACTAAAAATTAAATAAGGAAAACGTATTTTTTTCCGAAAACCCCTATATTAGCCTATATTTTTGATAATACTGTTGAAAGCCTAGAAAATTCTCTATTATTTTGGATTAAGGCTCATTGGCGTACGACCGATAGTAGGGGTGGGGGAAGCTTTTGGAAGTGTAATCATTAAAATCGGTGTAAATTTTAAACCACTTATTCGATTTCAGCAAATTAAAAATTGTTTGCAAGATAAATAAGGCTGTTTTAAATATCCGTTCTCCTTATCGCTCTACAGTTCCCAATAAAAGAGCTAGAGGGCGCAATTCGTAATAATTCCAGTTTTTTTCATTTTACTGCAACAATTTTAATCGAACGGTATACTTTTGACATCATATTTAAAAAGTAGATAAAATTTTCAAAAATATTGTGAAAACCTGGCGATGATATCTTTGCCCGTTTTAAACTTATAGCGAATGAAAGTTTTTTTTTACGCGCAGAGTCAAAACTTATGTACCGCATTAGCGCACCTTTTTAATACACATTTTTAATATAATTTACTCCTTGAATATAATAGGCATTTCTTTTTATTTTAAGGCTACACCCCTACCATATAATCCTACACCAAGCCTTAAACGAACATGATTTTGAGCGCAGAATTGACAATGGATGCTAGCAATGATTCGCGAAAACAGGCATTTTTTTCACAGATTCTGTGGATTGATGAAGCTACTTTTAGTAGCGATGGTAGAGTTAACAGGCATAATATGCATTATTGGTCGGCTGAAAATCCCCACTGGATGCGAGAAGTCCAGCACCAAGGCCGCTGGAGTGTAAACGTGTGGTGTGGCATTATCGGAACGAAAATTATTGGTCCTGTTTTTTTTTGATGGCACATTAACCGGTAATATTTTTTTGGATTTTTTAATAAATGCTTTGCCCATTTTAATGGAAGATTTGACATTGGAAGTGAGACGGACCATGTATTTCCAATTGGACAGGTGTCCAGCACATTTTTCCCGTTTCGTGCGGGATCATATTAATAATTATTTTCAAGCGCGCTGGATCGGAATGGGAAGTCTATTTCCTTGGCCGGCCAGGTCACCCGGTTTAACATGCCTCGACTTTTACTTACGGGGTCGTTTAAAAGATATTGTGTACCAAACTCCACCCACAACTACACATGATATGGAAAACAGAGTCCGTGATGCCATTAATCAATTATCAGCTGCTGAAATCGAAACAGCAGTTTTATCCACCGAAATATTGGAAGCTTGTATGGAATGTGATGGAAAGCAGTTTGAACATCTATCGAGGCATTAGGAACCTAATATGTTTGGGTTTAAAATCGGTCCTTTTCAGGACCATCATTTAAATATAAAGAGAAATTCGTTAATAAATAATTATCCTAAGAAAATCACATAATCAACCTTTGATGCTGGGATCTATTAGTTTAAGTATTAATTTATTAACTATGACAACAGGATGTATCTTATTAACAGCTTGAGAAATCAAGTATAATAATGTTAATTAGACATTCTAGGGCCGAACGCTAGATGGCGGTACATAAGTTTTGACTCTGCGCGTAAAAAAAACTTTCATTCGCTATAAGTTTAAAAGCAGCAAAGATATCATCGTCGGGTTTTCACAATATTTTTGCAAATTTAATCTACTTTTTAAATATGATGTCAAAAATATACCGTTCGATTTAAATTTTTGCATAAAATGAAAAAAACTGGAATTATTACGAATTGCGCCCTCCAGCTCTTTTATTGGAAACTGTAGAGCGATAAGGAAAACGAATATTTAAAACAGCCTTATTTATCTTGAAAACAAATTTTAATTTGCTGAAATCGAATAAGTGGTTTAAAATTTACACCGATTTTAATGATTACACTTTTAAGAGCTTTCCCCACCCCTACTATCGGTCGTACGCCAATGAGCCTTAATCCAAAATAATAGAGAATTTTCTAGGCTTTCTAACAGTATTATCAAAAATATAGGCTACTATACGGGTTTTCGAAAAAAAAAATACTTTTCCTTATTTAATTTTTAGTTACGCCCTCTAGCGGTGAAATACGGAACTTGAAAATAATTTCCAGAATTTTCTCATGGCCACTTTTATAATAATAATAAAAAAATCCATTGTTGTCAGATGTACAGGTCCTAAGATACAGCCGCTTACCTCACCCTTATGCCCACCCTGTACCTATCATCTTCAATAAATTCTGCAATTGACTTCCATATCTTTTTATAAGTTATCACTTTGTTATTGGTTTTCCACACTTTTCTTTCTTTCACAATAGGACTCAAAATCAACCTATTTAAAATTTCTTTTTCCTGTCTTGTCTTAACGTTTTTTAGATTTTCTGATATCTGTTTTTCCAAAGTGTCACCAAATAATGTTTTTTTCACTACTTCTTTTCAAGTTGCTGGGTCATCAGCCATTTGTGACATTTTCGAGTTTTTTTTCTTATGCAATTTGCTGACTTTCTTTTGGTATTTGTTTAGTTCAGCTTGTAGTTTTTTAAATTTTGTAACTTTTTTCATTTATTTCTTTGTTTTTCTTACGTCTTATTATAATTGACTTTTGTCTAGCTGCCTTTAACCTAAGCAACTGACTGGAAGATTGTTTTTGCAGTGGTGAAAGCTAAATCTGAGACGACGATGGTTGACAAATTAAATCTTCACTACATAAACTTGATGGAGTGTTCGCTCTTAGAAAATCTGTAGTATTCTTTTTAGCAGCATATTTTTTCTTATAGTATTTAATAGACCTTGCCCGCCACGACTTCCTGCAGTGCTCTTTTTCACGATCGGTCATTTCATTTATTTTTTTTATTTTTCCTGTAGTTTTTAACTTAAAATAATACTGTTTTTTCTTTTCTTTGAAAGAAGCTAACTTATCTGGATCATTTTTCATTCGTTCAATACGTTTTCTTTCATTTTCTCGCTTTTGTGCTAATACTTCTTCCCTGGTCTTTTTGTGGCATTTTGGTTTCTGGAAAAAAGACCTCAACAAGTTAATACATACAATGCTAGTAGGAAATTAGATATCTAAATGAATATTTATTACTTTCCTGTAATGTTATCACTTTCCTGTCTAAATGGATTCAGACAAGTGATACACAGGAAAGTGATAATTTTGAGGTTTGTCATAAAAAAACACTAAAACGTTGTATTTAAATGACATGTTAATGCTTTATAGTATATTTACACTAGGTATATTAATCAAAACAAAAAAATATATTAAATGAATATAAATATTGTTTACGTAAATACATACCATACAAATGAGAAGTTGTCTGACCCGAACACGTTTGCGGCCGACGAGATCTTCGTCGCGACTGTCTGATTGACTGTTGGGCGGAACTTTAAGCGGCAGTGTGTGCATATTACTACGTACTTTGATATTTTTGAATCTACCTGAATTTCAGTGCCCATATAGGAGCTAATTAGTTTCTTATTCCAGATTTAAAATAAATCAGAAATATTTAAAAACTAAGGAGCTATGAGTTGAGCGCACCAAAATGTTATTATAAGAACAAGCAACTTGTTTTTTAAAACAGCAAGGCACGAAAATCTTGCTTCACACAAATAAGAAGTTGGAAATGGTAGCAGAGTCCTTTTAGCTTCATTGCTGAGAATAGACTTCCTAAATAATTCTGCCTAAAATTTTGTAAGACTTATCGTGGCAAATCTTTCTTTTAAAACTCTATCACCCTGCAATTCAAGCATTCTACCACCTCGCATGGTAGATGCGTTTCGATCCGAGTCAAGAATGATATCGATTACGGCGCTTACAATGTCTTTTAAAAATTCCCGCGACCCATCCCAATACTGCCTGCGACCCAGATTTTGGTCACGACCTGAGGTTAAAAAACTTTCAGCTGAGATACAGTGATCACCGCAAATATTTTCAAAGGAAAAAGCTCCGTAACCGGCTTGTTTATTAATATTTTTTCACAAAAAATTTAGAGAATGTTGTTGAAACCATACTTAATGATGTACAAAAGGTTTAAATCAATTTTCTCAAGCCATATTGCTAAAAAAATGATAAATAAAGTGTTTTATCTCTCAAACAGGGTCAATTCATTTTCAAAATTTTTACAAGAGGCACAAAAAAATAAATGAAATAGCGTTTTTGAAGATTAGAGGCCGCTTTACCTTATTTGCAGATGATACTACCATCTTGTGGCACAATAGCAGTAGCCAAGAACTGAATAAAACTGTCAGCGAGGATCTCGAAAGGGTAAAAATGTGGTGTGATGCTACCCTTTGTCATTTAATACATCCCAGACTATATTGCATTTCAATGGGGCAATGGCTAATGTTGTATAGACAATAGTTTAATTACAAACCGTTCCGAGGTAAAACTTTTAGGTATATATATATATATATATATATATATATATATATATATATATATATATATATATATATATATATATATATATATATATATATATATATATATATATATATATATATATATATACAGGTGGCCAATATATAACTGACTGATTTGAATTGCAGGCCATTTTTGATACAGGCATATCAGTAGGTGGCGCCGTAGTGATTGTTTAAAGCACATGTGTACAATTCATCATGGAGCGCTACACGATCCCACAACGCGTCCTTATTGTTAAAACGTTTTACTTAAATAATGAGTCGATTGTTGCAACTATTCGAATCTACGACGAGATTTCGGTCGAAATAATGTGCCCAGTGTCAACACCATTCGTCAGTTGGTGCGCAAATTTGAAAACAGGTGAGGTTAAAGACTTGCCAAGGTCGGGCCGTGTTCGAACTGTTCGTACTCCGGAAAATATCGAGAGAGTTCGTGAAAGTGTAGTGGAGCGCCCTGAGACATCTACCAGACATCGTTCTCAAGAACTGGGTATTCGTCGCACATCATTAGGCACTATTTTACATAAAGACTTGCATTTGCGGCCATACAAAATTCAGTTAACCCAAGAACTACAGCCTAGAGACCATAAAAGTCGCCGACGATACAGTCATGCAATATTGCAGCTTAATACCCAAAATAACGATTTTTACCGACAAATGATAATGAGCGATGAAGCCCACTTCGATATGAACGGATTTGTTAATAAGCAGAATTGTCGTATCTGGGCATTAGAGAACCCTCGTGTCATCCAACAACGACCACTACATCCTCGTCGAGTCACAGTTTAGTGCGGTGTTTGGTATGGAGGTGTCATTGGACCTTACTTTTTTGAAGACAATGCAGGTAATTTTCTTACTGTCACTGGCGAGCGATACCGTGAAATGCTGCAAACTTTCTGGCTCCTCAAATCCAACAATTTAACCTGCAAAACATGTGGTTCCAGCAGGACGGAGCAACTTGTCACACAGCTAGGAAACAATGAATCTTTTACGAACAATATTTCCGGGACGTTTAATTTCTCGATTTGGTGATGTCAGTGGCACCAAGGTCACCGGATTTAACGGCTCCTGACTTCTTTTTATGAGGATTTCTGAAAAATAGGGTTAATGCCAACAAACAAAATACTGTAGAGCAACTTAAGAACAGTATTACGGAAGCGATTTAAAATATTCCTCCAGAAACCTACCAAAAGTGATGGAAAATGTAGTCAAGAGGGCTCAGGTTTGCGCGGCTTCTAGAGGTGGACATTTGTCTGATATTATTTTTCATACATAATTTCCAAGTTGCAATAAAAGAGTAAAATAAAAAAATGAACATATTTTATTTCATTTCACAAATATTCAGGAAACAAACCAGTCAGTTACATATCGGCCAATTCCTGATATATATATATATATATATATATATATATATATATATATATATATATATATATATATATATATATCGATAATAAATTAAGTTTTAAACAACACATTCTTCGTCTCTGTAAGAAATTAGCATCAGGGTGTTTTGTCGTAAGAGTGGTTTCTGGCGAACTGAATGTAAATATTGCAAGAACGGTGTATTTTTCTCTTATAGAGTCCCACTTAAGGTACGAAATAGCGTTTTGGGGAAACTGTAGCCAGTATTTGTTTAATTCTGTCTTTGTGCTGCAAAAACGAGCTTTGCAAAATATGTGTAGAGCTGGTCCTAGGGAGTCCTGCAAACCTTTGTTTGTAAAGCATGGAATATTGACTTTAACTTCCTTATTCATACTGGAGACCGTTTCGTTAATGCATAAAAAATTGGGAGCATCAATAGATGATATTCATTCTCATAATACCCGTCAGGTGGGAGTGTTGCCTTTACCGAACCTGCGTTCGGGTTTAATCAAAGCATCGCTCTTTTATGATTAAAAAAAAATGTACAATCATCTGCTGAACGCTGTAAGAATGATACAGCCTTTAAAAAAATTAGAGGGACAGTTAAGTCATTACTACTGAGCAGGGCATACTCTGGCTGAGTATTTTAGCGACCGTTTATAAGTATTCGTTAGTTTTAGTTTTATCTTATTTAAAATATTGGCTATTTTAAAATTTTGTTGTTTGTTTTTTTATGTAGATGTTTGTTTTTATTTTATTCGAATGACAATGACCCTTATGGTATTTTAAATTACTTTTGTAATAGCTTTTTAGGTAACTCTTATATTGACTATTTTTAAACTTTGTTATTAATTTTTTGTGGATGTTTTTATTTTCTACTACATTACACTGGAATGACAATTATTTTTAAGACACTTTTAGTTAGTTTTTAGTTAGGTAAGTGTATATATTCTATTAGTTACTTTTGCTTTGTTAACACTAATCTTTCTTTATAACAATAAAGCATATTTTGACTTGACTTGACTTTTATTTAGCCGGTTTTGATTTAAAACCGCAAGTTTAAATGCATTTTAAAACTGGATTTAGTCGGTTTTGGTCAAAACGAGTTTGCTAGTAGATGTAATGCATTTGTAAAAATGAAAAAAAATCCCAAAAATGTGGATTAAGCTGATTTTGAAACTAATCGTCTTAATTAGATAACATAAATTTTGACAAAATTTCTGTTATACCTTTAGTGATGGTAGTTTTTGTTCTAGTTTCTCATTATTTGGTCTTGAAATGTATTCTGGTAAAGTGGTACTCAAAGGATCCTTTTTAACTCCAGGCAGCATCAACGGATCAGTTAAATCTGTAGTACTTCTACGAACTGTTGTATTTGTTAAATTTGTTTTCTCCTCGATCAGATTCGGCAAATTTCCTTTTTCATCGGCGTTGATAAGCATGCGTTTCTCGTCAACAGTAAAAGTATTCTGGATAGTGAAACACGAAATGGGTGTGGGCAGACAGGGCCCCTGAAATTCCAGTTCAGGTGGCCCCTCTTCATCCAAGTCCATAAGGTAAGAATCGTCAGGTGGTTCAGATTTTATAAAAGATTCAAGATTGGGACATTCGTCTAAAAAAATATAAGCAATTGAATAAAGATTTATTTGACTAACAGGTAATTTTTGGATGAAAGTTTTATTTGATGATTACTGCCATAATCAGAGTATGAATAAACTATCCTAAGGGGTAGGGGGGCTTAACGTTTTTAACCCTTTTTTAACAATTTTTTTTGATTTGATTTTTTGAATGGAGAACCTTTTAAGGATATTGTGTAAAAATTTGAGAGTGATCGGAGCAAAACTAACAAAGATATGGCGGTAAGTAAGGTAGAGCGATAAAACTCGCTTATGAACGTTTTACTCCAAATTTTTTAGTGTTCAAACCTTTAAAGCGTTTTTTCTACAACTCACATTTTTAAAGTCGGTGCCCCTCATAACTGCAAAACTACTCCACCGATCCTTTTAAAAAATTTATTATTTCTGACCGGGTGACCATTCAAAAACTACCACCTCCCTTGACTTTTTTATTTGAAGTTTCTCAAAAAAATGTTTAATATAAAAGTTGTAGGGGCTTTGGAGAGTTTAAACATAATTTTGGATATTTTACAGGATGCATCATAAAGACGTGGCAAACCATAGTTATTATTTTTTAAATAGGACACCCTGTATTTGACGTGATATTTCAATTCTGCTCTAAAATTTAAGCATTTTTTATATAAAACACTATAGGCCTAAATTCACTGGTTTTCGAACTAAAGATGTTTAAAAATTGAAAAATTGAAATAATAAATGCTGGTGTAACAAACCCCATTTTTATTTCACCAATAAAACAATAATAATTTAAAATAACATATTAATTGTCACAGTTTATATAGGTCTATAGCTTGCAAGTCTTTTGAAGCAGTTCTTAATGACTTGTTGGGGTTTTCCACAAAATGTAGAATAACAAATCCCTATTTTTATCATTTGGATACACCGATTTCTTCCTTTCGAGATTTGAAGTTGTTCTAAATTTTGTAAAAATACTCTTAACGGTGTGTCTTGTAGAAAAGGCTCCCTAAGGATGTCAAGCTGCATATGCACGAACAGTAGCAGTAGCGATATAATTATTTTCAATAAATAAGAAAATAATTTTTTGTTTTTCTTCTGCTTAATAAACCATTTTTTTATATAATTTTTTGAGATTTTTCAAGAAAAAACATGTCATCTTCAACTGTCATGACGACAGATATGGCCTACTGCAAACTTTTTACTGCGTTTCAAAGCAAGTAATACAACTTTTAAACTTCCCTAGTTCGAAAACCAGTGAATTTGGGCCTATAGTGTTTTATATAAAAAACGCTTAGAATTTTAAGCAAAATTGAAATATAAAGTCAAATCCTGTATAATATCCAAAAGTATGTTTGAACTCTCCAAAGCCCCTACAACTTTCATATTAAACATTTTTTTGAGAAACTTCAAACTAAATAGTCAAGGAGGTGGTAGTTTTAGAATGGTCAATGGTTTAGAATGGTTAAAATGGTACATAATTTACAAGGTAACACTGGAGAGTTTTTTTTTAAATTTGTTAAAAAAAAAAAAATTTCAGTAACAAATAGGGTTTCCATATTGTCTTTTTTAAATCCAGGACACATGAGTCCAAAAATTCGGACAAATCCGGACAGTTCAAAAAATGTATGATAACATAAATTTATAAAATACTTTTTTAAATAATTATTCTATTATATACACAAATACATTATACCTAAACCTAAATTAAAGACATATTAGCCTTGTATGGTAACATAAAACCAAAACATGAAATTCTCAGGTATGGCAACATAAAACGTAAAATTATCAGGTAAAAACAAAAATAGCATATACTAAAAGAATTAATTAAATATATATATATATATATATATATATATATATATATATATATATATATATATATATATATATATATATATATATATATATATATATATATATATATATATATATATATATATATATATATATATATATATATATATATATATATATATATATATATTCATTTTTAACTTTATATTTATCTCATTTCCAGACTTCATTTAAGGCGGAACTATTTTCTAGTAATAATATAAAGTCATAAAACTCAGAACAGGTCCTATCAAAATTTAATATGATCTTTATTATCCCTTTTATAGATGCTAGTGTTAGCCTATTTCGATCTTTTGTCAACTGAGCTGCAATTAACGAAAATATGTGCTCCACCTTTTCGTTGTGGGCAATAACATAAAATATAATTCGCATAATTTTAACAATTCTGAAAAATCTTTAATGGACAAGCAATGCTAAAAATAAAGTGACCACTTTTTGTGGGATAAAAAATTATGTTGTTCTACAGTGAAACCTTCAGAAATACATTTTTTTAGCAAAAAAAACTAATCAAAACATTTTTTCATCATCTATGCTAATCTCCTTTTCTAAAAGATAATCAAGGCATAGTAGAATGTCTTTTTCCCAGTCAATTGCATCTAAGTTTTTCGAGATCATCTACTTAATGCACTTAAATTGTTCAAGACGTTTTATCCATTTTTCTATATTCTACGAATGGATTAACAAGGTTGGGCTGGGCTATTTTAATTGTATTTGCAAACTTTGATGTTTTCCCGGACCTACATTCAAAATGCGGCCTGACGACCCCGGACACCTTGAAAACCCGGACATGTCCGGGCAAATCCGGACGTACGGAAACCAGAGTAACAAAAAATTTTTTTTTTGGCAAAAATTACGTTTTTCACTTAAAAGTGTTCCCAAAAAGTGAAAAATTGAAATTTCGAAAAACTCTTCCAGCATTACTTAGGAAAATAGTTTATCTAACGACAATACTGATTTCAAATGATTATGAGAGGCACCGCAATTCTACTTTCTTTCGAGACGCTTCCAAATAATTGCTGCCAATGGGTATTTTTTAATATTTCTTCATAAAATGTTTACCTGTTATTTGTCAAATGTTATACTTTAATCTAGCATTAGTTTTTGCAAAAACGTGCTTTTTTTGCAAGGATTAACGTTACCCTCCCCTTTAGTCAGGCGCTCAGTGAGCATTGCCTATTATTTGTAATTTTGACTATTGGAATGGGACCATTGTAGAGGTTTATTTTAATCTTGATTTTAGGTCCTTGTAACATCTGACAACATCACATCTGACAAATCTGGTAAAAATAAATTCGCAAAAAAAATTATTTAAATAAATAAATTATACAAAAACAAACTAAAGAAACACGCTTTTATAGCAAACCGGACAAAAAAGTAGAAAATAATTTTTCATAATTCAATAATAGTAAAAAAGCGGGGGGTGCAATTTACAACATTTAATATTAAGCACCCCACGTTTTTTTACTATAATTGAATTATTAAAAATTATTTTCTACTTTTAGTCCGGTTTGCTTTAAAAGCGTGTTTTTTTAATATTTTTTTAAACTATAATTTATTTTATTATTTTTTAGTCTAAAAACAACGGTAATTGTCCGAAAGTTGCCTTTCTGATTTTTCCAAATTTTGATATACTGGGTTTTTGGGGGTGACAAATCTAAAAAATATTTTTTCGGCTATGTTTCATTCTCGAGATATTTTAAAAGTTGAAAATCAAATAACCTTATTTACACATTCCTCCTTTTTAAGAATTTTATTTTTAATTATAAATTTAAAATATTTTCACAAACACCTTTTAAAGTCTTGTTTTTTTTTTTTAATTTTTCCTAATTGCAAACCTCCACCTTCCACGCCGCAACCATGAAGACTAGGTTAAAAAACAAAATGGCTGCTGCCTTTGAACTTGAAATTTTGGGGAAATTTAATGGAAAAAAAGGGTAAAAGAAATAAAAATACAAGGTTTTGAAAGGGTTTATCAAAATTGTGTGCCACTTAAGTGTAAAAAATCAAGAATTGTGTAAAAAGAAGGGGAATATAGTGAAAATGAGATTATTTGATTTTAACTTTGATGAGGGTATCTCAAAAAAAGTTGCCAAAAAATATTTTTCAGATTTAACGCGCCCCAAAAAAAGCTCCGTATACCAAATTTGGTCAAATTGAAACTTCCAGACAATTACCAAAACAACATCAAAATTAATCTTAATCAAGAGCCTGATTATGGGAATGGCAAGGAGCATTTTGACAAAGAAAAAATATATATATATATATATATATATATATATTATATATATATATATATATATATATATATATATATTATATATATATATATATATATATATATATATATATATATATATATATATATATATATATATATATATATATATATATATATATATATATATATATATATATATATATATATATATATATATATATATATATATATATATATATATATATATATATATATATATATATATATATATATATATATATATATATATATATATATATATATATATATATATATATATATATATATATTTTATTTCCAATTTGGGGAAATGTATGGGGATCTTGAAACCAAATAGATAGAAAATCGATTAAATGGGGAAAGTTTAAGACAATTATGTTAGTAAGCTTCCAGTTTATACATGGTTTTATCTATTCAGGTTTTTGAAATTTAGAAATAAACATGTTTTCGAAAATCGGCTATATTTTTTTATAAGGAAAATTTTTCAAATCTAAAGACTTTAAAGAATTTTTTTAGAATATGACCGAGTAGCAATTTTTATTTTCAGTTTCAGATTTTTAGAATTATCATCAACTTTATTTTTTCATATGGACGCCATATTGTATTTTTGCGCCAAAATGCTTTTTATTCTGATTTCAACAATGTAAACATGTTATAATTTAAGAGTTTTAACCTCATTTATTTCAAAAAAATTTTCTGTTTGTTTGACCGGGAACGTCATTTTTTTGTAAACAATAAAATAAGTAATTCAAAAATAATAGTTAACACATATTTAAGAAATGGGTTTTCTCGAACAAGCATAACGTTAATACGTGTTACAAGAAATAATGGGCCCATATAAAAAAGTAGTTAATGAATTATCAACTTTACTTTTTCATATGGGCCATATTGGATTTTATTGAGGCCAAATAGTGCTTTTTATTCTTATTTTAACAATGATAACATGCATAGTTTGAGAGTTTATAACCATCCACTTCAAAAAAATTATTTTCCTCATTGGCTTTGGGTTCCGGGAATGCCATCTGCTTCATTATCAAGTTAGTGGGTTGTTATTAAAATTTTTTCAACTTTGTAAATAATTATTTAAAGAAAATCTTTATATTTTGCAACGTTATTTCCAAAGCGAAATGAATAGCTGGCAAACGTATTTCGACAATTTTCCTGAAAGGCAGCATCCCAAACTAAATACTTTCAAAACTGGACAAATTTGCTTAAATTAGAAAGTTTTAAAAACCACGACCAAAGAGCCGTTGAAGAAAATCGACAACGAGATGCTGCATTAACCAAATTTTAAAGAAAACCAACATCTTCAGCCAGGGATGTTGATAGAGAATTCCACATACCTAAGTCAACCATTCATAAGGTAGTTAGGACTATTTAAAATACGTTAAAATGTTGAGAAAATAAACATTTTAAATTTTAGGTCGTTATTTTACATCTTTATTTTAGTGGGAAATATTAGTTTAGCACTTTCCATTGTTTTTGTTTTCACTTTGTTTCAATTAACTTTTACGTGTAGTTTTGTATTAACGTTAATATGTTTGGAAACCCATTTTGTAAAATATCTGTTATATTTATTTTGCCAATTACTAATATTTTATTGTTTACAAAAAAAAAAATGACGTTCGCAGGGAATCAAGGCCAACTGAGAAAATATTTGTTTTTTGAAATAAATGAGGTTATAAACTCTTAAATTATAACATGTTATACATTGTTGAAATCAGAATAAAAAGCACTATTTGGCTAAGTAAAAATCCAATATGGCGTCCATATGAAAAAATAAAGTTGATGATGATTCTTAAAACCCGAAACGTAGAAAATAAAAATTGACTATTTGGTCATAATCTACGAAAAAAGTTGCTTTGAAGAAGTTTTTACAGATTTGAAAAATTTTCACTCATAAGAAAAATATGCCCGATTTTCGAAAAAGCAAGTTTCAGGTTTTTTCAAAATTTCTCAAAAACCTGAATAGATAAAACCATGTAGTAAACGGGATTAGCTGACTAACATAATTGTCCAAATCTTTCCCCCTTTAACCGATTTTCTATCTATCGTGGTTTCCAAGATCCCCATACATTCCCTACCAATTTGGGACACACTGTATATATATTTTTTCTTCCTGTTGATCCTGGTCAGGATAGTTATGAGATTATTGTATTGTCATCGGCCCTTGACCCTAACATAACACTGCACAAAAATATGAGATCTGCTGACAACGCGGAATAGGGAGACACATTCTTAAAATTAGCTTATCAGCAAACCGTTTGTATAATATGAGAGCTTCTTTTTTTATTTAATAAATTTTAAAAGTTTATACCATTTTACTCTATTTTCGTCAATTATGTCCAATTACGAAACTTTATTTTTAAAAAATGTGAACTTGCTGTAATAAAATATTAATTTTATAATCACTTATACAAATAAACTCCTGCTTTAGAGAGGCATTTTCCAGCAAATTGGGAGTTTTAGGCCCAAACATCCTAAGACAACTTAAATCAAAGACAATTGTAGTTTCACTATAGACCCACAAAGCAATGCTAAGTTTTTGGTAATAAGCTTGGACGCTCACTTGCTGGTGCGAGCTTCCATCAGGAGAAAATACGTTCACTTGCTTCTATATAAACGAACACTGTTGCCAAAGCTATAATAATGGTAACAGTAAGTAATTATTTTAACGAAAAATATGCGAAACTTATAATAATAATAATTAAAACATTATCTTGCTGTTTAATAATACAATTTTAATTTTGTAAATTTTTACATTGGATGTATATATCCATCTATCTAAAATTAACAACAACAAAATGGACAAAAAAATGTTATGAAAAGAATGAACACTTCGTTAAAGGTCAGGTCAATGGATGAAAGTTAAAAGAAACTATACTATTGACAAATATTTTTAGACATTTTCATAAACGCACCTTAAAAACGTCAGTAAGAATACGCATTTTACGTACTATAATTACCACTACAGAAAAAACACAGCGCTGAAATAGCAACACAAAATGCAAGACATCCAATAAAAATTAAAGGTATTTAGTTTTAGAAAATTAGTCATTAATATATTGTTAAAATGTGGAAAAGAATCGATCGGATCGTTTGATTTCGAAGTAATAAATTAATATTAATTTTTGTTGTATAGTTTCAGTATTTCTTGTTAAGTGTAAATGTAAAAAAAAAATAAAAAATATAATTAAAAAAAAAATTAAATCATATTAAACATCATGTATCCCATCAACTACAAATATATTTTTAATCAAATTTAAATTTTCCAAAGTAAAAATTTACATAATTAAAAGTTTAGTATTATTCAGCAAAAAAAAATATCTTTATTACAACGAATTTGGCCTATTTCCCACAAAAATAATTCCTAATCACTGTTTTCATTGTTAGAGCTTTGACAACAGTGTTCATTTTTATAGCAGCGTATGAATGTATTTTCTCCCGATGGACACTCGCTCCAATAAGAGAGCGTCCAAACTTATTTCCAAAAATTTAGCATTTATTTGTGTGTCTATAGTGAAACTACAATTGTCTTTGCTGAAATCTATGATTAAAATTGAGTTTGGTAAAAACATTGGTTGCGTGAATACTTTAATTTGATTTGACCTGTGTAATCGATAGCTCCTAATAGACTAAAATATATTTATCTTCTTTTTCTTCTTCCCAGGGAGCCGTACCGATTCACTACCGGAGGCAGCGCAGCCTCTTGGGCTTTTTGTGCCTAATCTCCCATTACCTTTTATACCAATCCTCCCATTAGTCTTGTTCCTTCTAAAATTCTGTATAACCCCGAGACTGGTTGGTTGATATATTCCTGTGGGCTCATTTCCGGTTGCCAAATAATGCCTGTCTTTTGTATTCAATGCTTCACATTCGCACAGGATATGGTAGGCTGTTTCTTCCCCCTCGTTGCACATTCTGCAACTTGGGTCCCCATTCTATGAGCTCATCTTGTGTAGGTGTCCTCTCAGGTTATCGTGCCCTGTTAGCAACCCTACTGTTATGCGAAGTCTTTTCCTACTTTGTCTGAGTAGTTCTTCCTTTGTTATTTTGAATGGAACGCCCTTATGAAGCTTTTTTCATGTCTAATAATACTGAGGTTTTCCCAGTATTCCTCGTTTCGGATCCATTCCCTGGTTTGCCCTCGTGCTGTGGTTTTGGTCACTCCAAGGGCAGGTTCTGGTCCAAAGTATGGTGTGGATGATCCCTGTCTCGCTAGCTCATCGGCTTTTTCGTTGCCTTCTATTCCCGAATGTCCGGGTACCCACAAGAGAGTTACTCTGTTGCGTTCTCCCAGGACTTCCAGTTTTTTTTGGCATTCCCATGTCAGCTTGGCCGTTACCTTGGGGTTTACTAGTGCCCCCAGTGATGCTTGGCTGTCTGTTATTATGCAAATCCGCTTGTTTTTATAAGCCCTCCTGTTATTTTCTTTTGCACAGTGCAGTTAAGCATATATTTCCGTTTGAAATACAGAACTGTGTGTTCCTAGTGGAATGGAGAATTATAAATTCCTCATTTCACTGTACACGCCCGCTCCAGTCCCCTGCTCTAATTATACTTTTATAATAACCTGCATAGAACCACAAACAATATAGGCTGCGCCAACAGACAACCGATTGCCCGCGTTTAATTCGGTGCATCAATTGGCGACAGGATATTTCCTGAAATTCGAGCGAGTCGCCACCGTTCAAGATTTGGATGCGTTGTTGCCTTTCTACTTTTCTAGTCGTTTAGTAGCGTAAACAATATAGGATAATATGCAAGTCAGTGTTCCACGTTCCCAGTTCCACGCTTTGTATAACACTGTGTTTTTACTAGTTTTCTTGTCACACGATTAGACACAGGCTTCGAAAATAAGAAAATGCTAGCGCTAGAAATAAAAGCAGCGACAAATGTTTTTATTTTAATTGTGGTAATTCTAGACGGAATTCCAATATTAGACTTTTTCGTTTTCCCGTAAAGGAAAAAAATATCTGCGACTAGTGGATTTTGAATTCGGGTAATTTTCCCAAAGGACAATGTGTATTTATTTGTTCATTGTGTGTTATGAGTTTCATTTAAACATTAAACTAACACTTGTTTGTGTTCAAAGAATGTCTGGAAGAAGGCAAAATGTACAAATATAGGGTGTTTTTAATATTGCGACAAACCTCCAGGGTTGATTTATTAGGTCATTTAAGACAGTTCCCTATGAATGGTCGGAGTTGCTCTTTTCTGAGATGGGTTTGAAAGCGAAAAATGTCATATTTTTATTCGATTATAAAGACGGTACGCTGAATTATTTTCATAATTTCGACTAGTTTCTAACAAAATGTCTTGGTTTTCTGTCCGACGAACGGCTTTTGTTTAAGAAAATATAATTAATTTATTTGCATTTCCCATGCATCTGTGAGAATGAAAAAATGCAGATAAATTAATTTTATTTTTTAAGCAAAAAATATTCGTCGGACAGAAAAAACCAAGAGGTCATTTTGTTAGAAACTAGTCAGAAATTATGAAAATAATTCATAGTTTGAAAAAAGCAGTGGCGTACCGTCTTTATAATCAAATAAAAATGACATTTTTCACTTTCAACACCCGGTATCTCAGAAACAAAGCAACTCCGGACATACATTCATAGGAACTTTTTTTCTTAAAATGACCGAATAAATCACCCCCTGTAGTTTGTCGCAATATTTAAAAAACAGCCCGTATAATGAATTATAATTTACTATGCAAAAAAATAAAAAAAGTATTAGCATTTAATTATAACAAGATATTTTCTTTAAAATCGGCACCAGAGATTTTTGAGGTTGAAGATTAGGAGTCTGTAATAATAACTAAATTGACAGCACCAATAGGACGAAATAAACTCGCAATTTATGGTTCGATTGCGTTAAAAAGTATTATCTACAGATTTTTAAAGTAAATTTAGTTAGCCTTTTAATTTCAAAGTGAGTTTTTAAAGCTTGCAGATTTCGAGATTTTAAGCAACATTTTAAATAAAAAATGAGTCGCCGGCGCCCGCTTCGCGCCGCGCCGCGCCGATATAGCGGAGTTTTTAGGATTCAAATTAAAATAAAAAATGCTTTTTAAACATAACATCTTTTGATTAAAAAGTAAAAAATAAGTCGCATAAACTACGATAAATTGTTTAACAGTTATATATTCTAAAATAAAGTTAATTTTACTTTTTGGTAATATTAAATACAGAATCTATATAGACATGGTTTGGATATTGTCTTATTCCTAATGGCGATTATTTTTTTTAAAGGAAATGCGCAGTTAGCTGGTGAGGCTGAAGATTCTTTAAGAAAAAAAATTATTTGTGAAAAGCATTTCACAGATGAAGATTACAGGACGGAGAAAAAGCGGTATCTTAAAAATAGTGCTGTTCCGAAGAACTACAGAGACAATGAAAATTTTAAAGTTTTAACACCTCAAAAAACTTATTCCCAGAAGAAACGTTCTTTACCTTTACATATCTCACCATCCAGTAGTTCTACCACATGCAGAAAAAAGTTGCGGTACGAAAAGGAAGATGTCTTTATAGATAAACTTTCAATACTTCCTGACCAGATTCTTACACCACGAAAAATAAAACTTAAAGAAAAAATAAGTGTACAAACAAAAAAAATTATAAATTACAAAAAGAAAATTACGCGATAAAAAAAAAAGTTAATTCTTCAAAGTCAACCATATCTACCTTTTCTATCGTTTTTATCCACATTTGCCAAACCGCTTGTCATGATGCAAGTACGAGGTAAAAAACGCTTAAGATATTCCCCAAACGAAAAAGAACTTGCTTTATCGCTACATTATCAATCACCAACTGCTTATAGATTTTTAAGGAGAAAGGGAATTATATTACCAGCCGTGTCCACAATAAATAAATGGATGCAGGAATTTACTTTTAAAACAGGAATTGATGACGATATAAAAAGTACCTAAAATGAAAGGGCAAATATGGAAGGAAACGAAAAAATGTATGATTGCCTTCGATGAAATGGCCATTACAAAATTTGAGTTATCAAAAAAGGTTAGATTTTATAGAGGGGTTTGAAGATATGGGGCCTTTAGGGAGAAACCAAAAATATGCTACTGATGCATTAGTATTTTGTATAAGGGGTTTGTATTATTCTTGGAAATTTCCTTTGGCATTTTTTTTTCCCTAACCATTCCACCAACAAAGAAAATTTAAAATCGTTGATCAATTACGTCTTACAAACATTAGTTGATATTGGATTTGATCCAAAAGCTGTGGTGTGCGATCAAGGCAGCAACAATAGAGGAGCACTTAAATTGTTGGGGGTAACGACAGACAAACCTTATTTTTATTTCAATGAAAATAAAATATTTGCCATCTATGACGTTTCTCACCTTTTTTAAAGTGTTAGGAACAACTTACTAGCGGGAATGTTTAAATTATCTGATAAACTAATAAGTTTTAATATTATTAGGAAAACCTTCGAAATTGACAATTCTTCACAAACTGCGAGATTCCTTACAAAAATAACGGAAGCATATGAATCCTAATGCTTTCGAAAAGATGTCGTGTTCTCTTGCGCTGCTAGTTTTTTCTAACACTATGGCAGCAGCAATTAAACCTTGCGTTGAAAAGGGATATATAAATAGCAACACGGGGCAAAGTACAGCCGATTTTGTCGAAATGATGAACAATTTATTTGATGCATTGAATAGTAAACAAATGTTTACTAAAAATCCATTTAACTGCGGATTTAGTGCTTACAGTGATTCCGTTCATCAAATTTTGGAAAAAGGGCGACAAATTTTTAAGCAGTTGGTAAAGCTACGTAATAAAAAAGGAAAGGACGAAATAGAAGAAACTCGACCTCCTTGTTTCGATGGGATGGTTCATTCTATTAATGCAATTTTGGGATTATATGACGACGAAAAAAAACACAATAACGACAATTTTTTTCTTTTAACAAATAGGTTAAATCAGGATTTTTTGGAAAAATCTTTTTCTATGGCAAGAGGTCGGGGTGGCTGGAGTTTAAATCCTACTGCCATTTTTAAAACTTAAATGTGTAAATAATATAATAGCTCCCTCCAAATATTCAAACTGTGAAGAAGACACCGACGTTCAACTTTTATATTCAGAAGGTATGATGAATACAGGAGAAACAAACAATAATAATCATGAAGATGACAACTCCAATCAAAACTCTAAAGGTAATGATGTACCCGGGTCTTTACCTAAAGATGATGATAATGAGGATGTAACGGAATTGGAATTTCTAGAAAATTATGAACAATCTGGTTTAGAAAGTTGTGCTAATGATTATTATGCAGGATATTTAATTAAGCCAGTAGTTAAGAAATTTAAATGCACTAAATGTGATTCATTATTTAAAACTGATATATGCTTAACAGATCCTGCACAAGCATTCATCTTAAATAAGAGTTATACTGGAAAACATAGAACATCCCTTGTAGTTCCTGATATAGATGTTAGAGAGGCAGTTAGGACAGCAATGGTTATTTTTACAAACAATTTTAATAAATATAAACATTGTGAACTTATTGCAAAAATATTTAAAAAAATTGTTTCAAAAAACGCACTTTGGATTGGAGCAGTAACTGATGAATGCTATAGTCAAAGCTATTAAAGCATCGAAATGACGTCATTTTGTTGTTATAATGGATTCTATTCTAATTTTGTATTTAAAAGTACGTCTACCGTTATTTTTGCGATTTAAAACCCCACATTACAATAAAAGTTATGTTTCTTGTACTTTTCAATATATGCCTTTGATAATATTTGTTACCTTTAGCTATATAAGAGAGATGTTAAATTTGTTACAGAAAAAAACAATATTTTGAACACAAAAATGTATATTACTTTTTTTTTAAAAAAACTATATTTTATTAATGATTTTTGCTTTTTTTTAATACATTCCTGGATCGTGTCGCGATCGGATTCAGGCTGCTTTCAATTTTAATCATAAAAACGCTTAAAACAGAATTAAAATAATATTTTTTTTCACCAAAAATAATCTAAATTCATTATATTTAAGAGAAAATAAAAATATTTTAGTTTCATGTACCTTACTAGTAAAGGAATACAATACTATTATAGGTACTTTCTTAATATATTATTAAATTAGCCGGCGGCAGCGATACGGCAACACAGCACTAAATCACAGATTTAACTAAACCAGATGTGAAAGCCGGGGCTCGATTGAAGTTCTTGACTCGAGCAACACACAAAGGCTTCGCTATAGCCAGAGGCATTCTTTTAACGGGCAGCGGCTACCTGCTATTTAAAATCAGACTTTTTTTTTTAAGGACAGGAACGTATTGCACGAATCTGTCAAAAATTAAGTGTATGCAAAATTAATAAAGACTATTTTTAAGCTTCAGTATTGGAATATGTACTTGGGTTTAATTAAAAAATACAGGGTGTCCGAAAAGTCTGGACTTGGTCAAATTCTCCCGAGAACGAAAGGTTGATTTCCAAGATTGCAATTTAACTTTGTTTTTGACACAATCGTCTATCTAATTCTGATGTCAAAAACCACCCCCACCCTCTTGGGGTGAACGTAAGGGTGGTTTTATAATTTTAAATAGAAACCCCTTTTTTTTGCATTTTCGGATTCCTCAAAAATTTGTGTTTGGCCCCCAATTTTCAACCCCCAACCCACGCCACCCTTCACAGGGGATGAAAAAACGAAAAAAAAGTTAAAAAAAAGAAAACTAAAATTTGAACAGTTTAAATATTTAATTAAATCCGCAATAAAAATAAACATGGACAAAAACATGTTACCCAATCTCACCCCAACCCCTCGCACCCCACCACAGGGATAACAAAAATTATTTAAAAAAAATGAAACTGAACATTCTAAATTCTTAATTAAATCCATAATTAAAATAAACATGTCAGAAAATAGGGACCCGATCTAAAATTTTACCCTTAAAATTTCTTGACCAGGGGGGATGAAAAAAATTAAGAAAATAATATTGCAATAAAATTTTTTTTTTTTATTACGGATTTAATTAAGACTTTAGAAGGTTCAGTTTCACTTTTCTTTATTAATTTGTTTCATCCCCTGAGGGGGGGTGGCGAGGGTTGGGGTTGAAATTTGAGGTGGATTTAATTAAATATTTAAACTGTTCAGTTTTAGTTTTTTTTTTTAATTTTTTTTTTTCGTTTTTTTCATCCCCTGTGAAGGGTGGCGGGGGTGGGGGGTGAAAATTGGGGACCAGACACAGAATTTTTGAGGAATCCAAAAATGTAAGAAAATAGGGGTTCTATTTAAATTATAAAACCACCCTTACGTTCACCCCCTAAGAGGGGCGGGGGTGGTTTTGACATAAGAATTAGATAGACAATTGTGTCAAAAACAAAGTTTAGTTGCAATCTTGGAAATCCAACTTCGTTCTCGAGATATTTGACCCAGTCCAGACTTTTCGGGCACCCTGTATATTTTTTCTTCAAGCGTCCAAATAATAACTTGGGCACAGCAGGAATTTTTTATTTACACTAGAATATCTCCAATAAATCATATAATAGTAGAAATACCAATATTGTAATATTCAAATCTTACAACGCGTATTATGATAGAAATACCAATGTTGAAATATTCAAATTCTCAATTAATCACCCTTACAATATTCATAATTAATTTTTTTTTAAGTTCTGACAATTTTAAGCATTATAATTCTGAGTGTGATTATTATAGCAGCAAGCCAAGCTTCACGTCTAAAAATGTCTATTGTGATTTTTGAATCTGAATAAATAAATCGAACTTACCTTATAGAGTCACTTGGTGCGAAAAAAGTTATTTCTTTATTATTAGATGTACAGCATCTACATATGCACTTATAACCTGTCATGTTATAAAAGTCGAAAATAATAAATATATTAAAAACTGACTTTTACGCCGCACTAGCCCGTTTCACAGTAACTAGTAAACTAAACAGTTCAACGCACGCGAGAAACGGCCTCGTATCAAATGATCCGCCGTTGAGCGGACCATTATAGTGGGGGACGCTGACCGTGCCCATGATACTATTACTCGAGAAGATAAACCCACGCGCATGAGATAAGCCTATCTCTCTCGCACGCCTGACGTCACTCGATGACTATTTCCCAGAAACGGCGAGTTTTAATATGGCATCTGATTTCTGTTAGATGTTAGATGGATTAAGCGCATGATTTATTTATTTGCCAATTAATGCCAAAATACAATACATCGTTAAAAAGGCTTTAAACACTGCTTTCCAACCGAGCAGAATTGTTGTCGTCGAGTGACGTCATGCGCAACGTCGTACGAAATTAAATCGCCAAGTGGTTTTATCTTCTAGTAATAGTATCATGGACCGTGCCGCCACGCTATGTTTCGTATCTGGTCTTTTTTATCTGGGACTAAATATCGGCTCTTCGGAGTTGCCGAGGGCCGCCGAGGAATAAAAATAATATGCGTTAGTGTGGCGTTAGTTTAGTTAGTCGTCAAGCGGCGAGTTCGCTGTGGACAAATTGCTCCGTTGAAATATTTGTCTGCTGGCGCAGCCTATATTGTTTGTGATAGAACTATGCTATGCTTTAGCTTTTTTTTAATTTAGTATATTTTACACAACAAATGACACTTACCATCAAATTCTTCATTGCTAATTGTGTTACATCCTGTATTTTCAGCAAAATTATTTTCAGACTCACAATCACTTAATATCTCTCTTTTAATTTGCAGTTCTTCCTCTTCTATTACCTCTTTTTTAACCTGTACACCATCAAAGTTAAGTCTTTCAAACGTGTATTCAACATTACTATTTGACTTTGTCGGTGAATTTTCAATTATGGGCAAAGATAAGTTTTGTTGTTCAGTAATCTTCCTTGTTTTTAAAGGTAAACTATCACTTAGAGAAGAAGCGTTTAATTTTCTTATCGGTCTTTTCTTTTTTATAATTTCTTCTTTTGTAAGTACCAATAAATCTTTGGAACTTGGTTCGTTGATAATTTCTTTTTTGGCACTTAATCTTGTTCTGGGTCTCATATCCTCCATTTCTAAAAGTCTTATAAGATCCATGCTTTCAGAATCTTTTTGTTTATTGGCATTTTTATTAATTTTAGAAACTTTTGAAATTTTGCTAACTTTTTCTCTTTCATTATTTTTAGGCAGGCATTCTTTTATAGCTTTGTTTACATTTCTTAATTTCCCTTTATCCTTAGTATTATTTTGTTTCTTTTCTTGTCCGTTTTGCATTGCTATAATAGCTCTTCCATATTTTGTAGTAATTCTAGAGTTTTCTTCATAATCACCTTTAATGTTTAATATCTAAAAAATATAGTTTAAATAAATAATGTGTAAAAACAATATAAAACTTTTTTTTATGGAACAACAAAAATATGAGTCCTTAAAAAAAGTTGATACCTCGACTGACATAAATTTTTTTAATATTATTCAGTAAAATATTAAATGTGTCAGGAACCCATGGCAAAACAAATACAAGTTATTTTTTATTTTTAGACAGTCCACGAAGGCTGATGCCTAATTGTAAGTACTAAGGTACCGTGGTTGTCTTAAGAGTGGTAAGAGGTAGTTTGTTCACACGGGACTTAAATATTTGGAGACTGGGAGGAGAAGGAGAAGCTTCTGTGGGTAGCAGATTTCAAAGTCTGGACACTCTGGGGATGAAAAAAAGAAAAAAACGGGAAGTTCGGGGCCTCTCTAGTTGAACTGTAAAAGGATGCATAAAAGTTGCACTACGTGTTGCTCTGTTGGGAGATGCCAGACAGGGAATTATACTGGCCAACTTCTCTGAGCAGAAACCGTGAAAATACCTATAGAAGCCTTTTTGTAAGCGTGGGATAATTAATAAAACGAGCGGCTCTTTGAATGAAGTCCAAAATGCCAAGTGTTGTAGGAGACGCCATTCCCCAGACATGAGAACAATATTCTAAAGAGGGTCAGATTTGGGATACAAACAGAGTATACAGATTGGAAGAAGAGAAATATTTTCTGGCCCGAAAGAGGAATCCAAGCTTTCTCGAAGCTGCCCAGGCTATGGATGTTATGTGTCTGTGCCAGTCGAGGTTATTCTCAAAAGTAACGCCGACAAGATTAAACGACTCTTTGCTCTGTAGTGCTTTGCTGCTCATATGTAACGGATGAGCATTGGCAGACTTTTTTCGCGACAGCAAACATGACTGTGTTTTCGAGGCATTAAACTGAACAAGATTTTTTGCGCCCCAATCCAAGATAAGTATGAGGTCTTGTGAAAGAGATATCTGCATTGACCTGCGTTTGTTTTCCAAATCAGAATTACATGGTGGCTTAAGAAACTGAATACTAGAGTGGAGAGTACTATCGTCAGCAAAACTATGAATGGGATTAATTGTGGAAGAGAGAAGATCGTTAATGTGTAGAAGAAACAGAGTGGGTGCCAGTACTGAGCCCTGGGGCACCCCAGCATTAACCTGGTAGAAGCTGGAAGAATGACCATCTACAGTAACTGATATACGCCAATTAGAAAGGAAACTGGAGAGCCAAGAACAAAGCTTAGATGGAAGACCGTAGGAACGAAGTTTGTTAAGAAGCCCGTCATGCCAGACCTGATAGAAAGCTTTGGATATGTCAAGAGCTACTATCTGGGATTCACCAAGAAACTCAAGGGACTTGTGCCAGTTGTGTGAAATAAAGGAAAGAAGATTAGCTGTGGATCTTCTGTGACGAAATCCATAGTGTCTATCATGTAAGTTCTTCTGTTTTTCCAGAAACTTCAAGATTTGGGAATTAATGAATTTTTGCATTACTTTGCAGACAACAAAAAGAAGATATCTATAGGTCTATAGTTAGAAGGGAGAGTTTTGCATCCTTTTTTGGGGACAGGTTGCACACGCGCAGCTTTTCAACTCTCCGGGAAAATGCCCGTTATGCATGATATTGCGCATCATCGGCAATTTTGCTGACGTACTGGAGAGAGTAAATAAAGGAAATTTATAACGGTTCTTTATCGATTTTTAGCAGCCTGCTTATGCTTTTTATTCTGATTTTATTTTTAAGTTTAGTTTAATGATGGCCCAGGGATAAAATTTTGTTTTATGGCGGTATTATAGTGTATTTGTCGTAGTCTTTAAGTGAAATCCGCCTCTTCATAATGATCCTAGTCACTTTATGAAGAGTCGACATAAGGTGTAAAAAATCACAATCTGACGCTGTTTCGTCATACTGTGTTGTAACATAACCTGACTAAATGTAAGGATTGTAAATTTCGTGAAGAAGCGGGTTAGTTTTGGTTAGTTGTAGTTAACTTTTTATTTACCATTAATTTGAAAAAAAAAGTACAAATGTACAACTTAAAAATTAGTTAGGTTATGTTACGACAAAATATGACGAAACAGCGCTGGTTCTTCATGATAACCCCAGGCATATCATGTAGCTTGATTATTTTACATGATACGCTTAATAAAAAAGCTAGGATCTACGTGAAAAGATGAATTTTGCAAAAAGACTAGTATATATTACAAATGAATAACTAATATTTGTGCTAATTCACAAGTATTTTGTCAATATACTGATTCTTTCCATGCAAATCGTATTTAATTGTAACCAAGGCAACTCTCTTGGTGACGTCAAGCGCTAAACCAAATCGATTTTGTATTTGTCCTGCCATGCCAGGAGCCTAAAAAATGTTTAAATTATAATTACATTCTGACATATTCTCACCTTATTTTGAATAATTCCTCTTGTTTTTTGTTCCTCATTTAAAATTTTAAATAATTCCTGCCTTTTTACAAGTTTTTTAACCTTGTTAATTTCACATAATTTGCTTTGTGCATAGTTTTCAATATTGGGTATGAGTTTAGGCATTTCATTATAGTTTGCCTCTTCAGCATTAAGTTGAAGTATGGGCATATCAGCACAATCTGTAGGCATATTTTTTTGAAGACTATTTTCATAAATGCAACAAATCTCTTCGTCTACTTTAAAGTAATCATGTTCATTAAATAAGGAATATTCCTCTTTAATTTCAATTTTTTTTCCATGCGTTGTTCTGGGTATTGTCCTCAATGTTTTAGACTTGTCAAATTCTGGTGTAATTTCTTCCTTACATTCTTCTTTAATTGTAATACCAGTTTCAGTTTTGTAATTCATAACACCTACAAAAAAATGATTTCAAGCAAAATCCAATCCAAAATGCCAAACAAAGTTTTAAAATAAATTTTCTAAAATTTAAGATAGCTACGGTATTTACAAAAAAACACATTATTATTATTATTTTTTTTTAAACCAAATATGTTTAATGTGACTTTTACGATATCAGTTTAGTATACAAAGTGTTTGGGTTAAATGTTGTTTTTTTAAATATTTTAAAACTAAAGGTATATTAGAGTTGCAATGAGTATCCCAAAAACATAGAATAGAATACACAGACCCGATATTTTCTTAATTCTATCGACAACCACCGCCCAGCTCGGTTATTACGAGACACAGAAGCACAAGTAACAACTATACATAATATATAAGTATTAATTATATATAGATTAGATTAGATTATTTGAGCGGAGATGGCAAAAATGACCTCCACCACTGCAACCTTGCCAGATTTATTGTGGTTTCTCCTATCGTTCTTTAGAGTACCTTGTCCAAGCCCGTCTTCTTAACTAGACTCCAGAATCTTGACACTGGCCACTCCATATATCTTGCCGGTTTTGGCTTTTCCTCACCAAGCCTAGCAAACCTAAGCCTACATAGTACTTCACAGTGGCACCACACATGTACGGCTGTTTCTTCAGCCTCCTGGCAGAACCTACACAGGCTATCCTCCACCAGGCCTATTCTTTCCAGGTGCTTGTTGAGTTTGCAATGTCCTGTTAGTTGACCCACCGTTATCCTTACGACTTTACGACTGTGGCTCAGTACGTCCGAGGTAAACTTGGCCGAGCAGAGTCGCTTTCCAGCTGTCATCTGTTCTACGTTTAAAGCGCATGAGCTTAATGCCTTTAGCCTCGTGCTTTAAACGCCACCTGGAACGTGAGGAAACGAATTTACTTTAACCTTAACTTTAAAAACGGTTGGGCTTCGAACACGAAATGAAAAGTTGGTCCTTCAGGGGAAAGGGGAAAGCAGTTATTGCGCGTCGAACGCAAAGTCAAAGAACTTGGCTGGAACGTCTGCTTGGAGAATATAGGCGCACAGGTGCTTCGTTGCGTGCACAAAACGGCTGGCTGGAAAGCGGCTCAGGTCTTAATGAACTGCTTTGCCTGTCGTTGTCCTGGTGTTTGTGACCACCAGCTTTGAAACTCTCTGTCTACCCAGCTCTTGATAGATGCTTTAAGGAAGCCTGCCGAGATTCCACAGAATAGCTCAGGGCCTATCATTTCCATGGCTGATCCTCTTTTGGCTAGGTCGTCGGCCTCTTCGTTACCTGGTACCCAGACTACCGTAAGTTGGTTTGCCAAGCCGACTTTATCCAGGGCCTGTATACAGTCCCCCACTAGTTCGGAATTAACTTTTGGAGAACTGATGGCGTTCAGGGCCGCTTGGCTTAATTATATATAATAATACTATTGACAAAATCATGACCCTAAATTCTTCAATATAGTTCAATGTAGTAGGTATATGCTCGAAGGTCACAACAAAAATGGATCCGTGATGTCACACTAATATCGCGTACTTACAACGCCTGATCGACAGAGGCGACCGGGCCTAAGTTCCATAATATATCTCGGATATTAAAGCACTTTTGATTTTCAATCAGTGGATAAGTGCCATTTTCATTTTTTTATTTAAAAAATAAAATACTATAACGTGTTCATTTTCGTTTAACAATAACACATTAAGAAAGAACGCATTGCCGCAACTATGGCCACAACAATAAAAAAATGTGTTGCAAGGGCCCAAAAAGTTGGCAATCAAGATTACTTACGAGGTGATTTTCTCAAATAGTAATGAACAGTTTTTACAGTTAACCTGTTTTTTGTGAATTATATTTTTTGTGGTAATTGTGATAGTTTTTGACGGTGTAATTACCATTTACATTTATTATCTTGCATATTTAATTGACATTAAACCGATGTATTTTAAATCGGAATCAATGAAAGCGATATATTTTTTTTTTGTCCAAAATGGAATAGATTAAGGAAGCAAAAAAGAAATTATTGAAATTCGACCAGCCTTATATCGTCTAAAGGCTTTTTGGTCTGACAACAAAGGGTCTTGGCGCATAAAGGGCGGTAATCAGCCTTTTCACTTTTCGAAATGTCACCCAGCTAGTTTTGTTGATAATAAAAAGACGTGCTTTTTCCTGTTTTTTTTTTTATTTACGTGGGTGCTGGTTTTGCTTGCGCCAAACTAAAGGCCTTCGAAGTGCGGATGAAGCACATTTTTTTGGCATTAAAACTTTTAAATATATATTTTTTAAAAGCCTATTGACTCAATTCATAATAAAAAAAATAATTGTGATGTGTCTTTAGTAGATCTAGCTTCATGATTTTTTAAAGGGTAATAGGGGGTCAAAAAATTTAAAATCTATTTTTTAGAAAAAACTTTTAATTTTCCAATTTTTTTATTTTTCTGAAGAATATAAGTTTTAAATAACTATTTAATTAAACAGATTTATGATAAACTTGTAAAGATATATTTTTTTAAAAGGTTTCCGCAAATTTCTATAAAAAATGGGTTTTGGCCAATTGTTTTTAAACTTTGTATAGTCATAGTTTTCAACACGCCTATTAATAGTCTTCACAGGCACAAATTCCGAAAAAGACGCCAACACCACAAAATCACCTTTAAAGGTCACTAGGGATATTTGTTACGGGCAATGAATTTCGGTTAATTGTTTTCAAACTTTGCATACTGATAGTTCTCAATACGCTGATCAAAAGTCCTCACGGGCACAAAACCCGAAAACCCCCTCAACCTCCCACGATCACCCTTAAAAATCACTGGGGATTTTTCTTATGGACAATGGGTTTCGACCAATTGTTTTCAAACTTTGCATAGTGATAGTTATCAACACGCAGATGAACAGTCTTCACGGGCACAAAACCCGAAAACCTCCCCAAAATTACCCTCAAAGGTCATTAGAGATGATTTTGACTGATGGTTTGGTCAATCTGCCAAATTTTTTCATAGTGTTGTCGAGTTGTAGCCACTTAAATAGTTACAGTTCAAAACCCGTGAGCAGGAACTTTATATGGCAAGGCCTTGGGGGGAGGGCTGTGAGTGGGTCTCCCAATTATTGGGGTTAAAGGGTAACATAAGGATATACAACTGGCCAAGGAATGGAATTCATGCTAAAATGGCTTCGCCAGTGAGATTGGAGTCTAAAGTCGGGGGAGAAGATATTGAGGGGGAGGGGTCACATACCCCGTAAGAAATCCAGTTATAGTAGATGTCAGGCTGTAGCTCTATTTAAGTGGCTACAATTCGGCAACAGTCTTAAAAAATTGACCAAACTATCAGTCAAAATTTTCCCCAATGACTTTTGGGGGAAATTTTGGAGGGATTAGGGGAGTTTTCGGCTTTTGTGACCAAATAGACTTTTGATCAGCGTGTTAAAAACTATTACGATGCTAATTTTGAAAACAATTGGTCGAAAGTCATTTTCCATAGGAAAATTTCGGGTTCCTTTGCCTCTACTTTTTAGTAATATTAAAATACTTTTTAAATTATTTTTCTTGTTTACTTTTTAATCCAAAATTTATTTAAAACTTCTATTCTTCAAAAAAATTAAAAAAATAATAAGAAAATTAAAAGTTTTTCTAAAAAAATCGAGATATATCAACAAAATGGTATATTATATTATAAGGATTAAAAGTGAATCTTTTTTTTACGAGCAATTTTTGAGGCGGAGCGCAGCGCATCCGAGTGAATGCAAAATTACTAGTAAAAATAACCACTTTTAGTCCGAATGATATATACTATTTTTTTTCCAACCAAGTCAAAATTAATACATGTAGTTATT